>JABASF010000447.1:0-42036 GCA_019776145.1 Harlomillsia oculata | reverse complement strand
AGAACCGTCTTAAACCTTTCAAGTTCAAGTTCAATTTTATTTAATGTGTTACAATTTCAATCAATATAACAAGACAAGATCTCCCAACCATCGCACAGTACTTACCAATTAAAAACCAAGTTTAATATTTATATTTTTAAGATTAACAACTCTAACTAAACACTGAATGTTAACAATATTGTTCAAACAAGTAGAAACATTCGTAAAAAAGGTAAATACTAACCTTTCTTAAGAAAATTCCATTATCGTACGGTAAAGTTCATATGTTACAAAAGTGCATACAAAACTTAAAAACGAGCAATTAAAGCTTAAAATTTGCATTGCATACTGCATCAACTTGAAGTGTCATAAACATTTTTTGCTATGTTAACTAAGGTATTTCACGCGGCTGTTCAACGCCCGTTGGTTTGAGATTTGTGATGTCTACTCAAATCTTTGAACCTTGACCGTGTAATACATAAACATAACGTGAACGTGGAAGTTGAAAATCAACATTCATTGCTTTCCATCCTTGAATTGTTGAATTCTTTACGGATTTAAACGTTTTCGCGTTGCGTGGTACATCTCAATAATAAATTAAAATTACTTAATTATCTAATGAACATTTTCGATTCAAAACATGTGTCAATTGTTTGTCTTTTCTGTGATAATAAATATATCAAATTATGAAATCCTCACACCGACATCATTCCTCTTGTTTTTCATTTTTAGTAATAAAATTATCTTCAAATTCATTGGATGCTTCTTAACCCTACAATAGTTTTCATTTATAATAAACGATAGAATCGAAGTATGCATTCTTTGACAGGTTCACAATTAGACAGGCATTTAACGAAACTAACCTAACCTCATTCACACTGGAAATTTGATCTTATAATCCTTAATGTATCAAACCGCGGTGAGTCTAGTTCTTGTTGCATTGATAATTATTCGAATATATCCACCGTCTATGTCTGTAGTCTTATGATTCTATGGATTCTAAAAACACACGAAAATGCTTAACAAAGCACACTCTAAATTTTCATTCAAATTCGTCTTCTTCATATACAGATTCTTTGTCGTTGTCTGCGTCTTCGATTCCCAAATCAAAATTCACCACAACTTGCATTTCCAAATGCTCGGGTTTCTTTGTGTTTCTTCGTGTTGCACTTCGCAAAAGCTTATTCAATCGAAACGAGCCTTCCACGTCTACCGGTAGTGGTGCGAATTTCATCGCTTCAATCTTTGCCGGTGATAGTTCAGGCAGGTCTGCTGAAGAGTCGCCGTTAATAATAGTAGATGCAATTTTCATTCGTGACAAACCGGTATTCTTCGCAACGACGTCGTTAAATTTTTGAAAGATAGTCAAACCTGCACCACGGTTAATTTACAGCAACTGCGACTCAATGTGTGTCAAAAATTCCAAGCTTTGCGAAAGACTTCCACGTCGTTCTTGCATCTCCTTTAATTTTGTGGCCAAGAAAGTGCAATTTGCAGTTAAGTACGTCAAATCGGTTTTCAATTTCGGCTCCTTAATAGTGTTTTTTAACACTTTTACGGAAGCCGCATCCGTATCCAACGCATTAATTATAGTGACCATGGCATCAAAGTTTTGAGCATAGAATTCGGTGGCTTTCAGGTTCAGGCTTTCAACTAGATTGACAAGAGAAAACTGGGCTCGCATTTCTTCTACAACAACGTTCATTCCATGAACAATACAGGTCACGTGAATCAAATTCGGATAAATTGCTTTCAAATTATTTCCGGTTTCCTGCACATGTGCCACACCGACGCTTAAAAAAAGCAGAAATGACTGGTCAATTTAGATTCTCGATACCAAAGAAATATGGAAATTGTACTATATTTATCCTACGAAATCTTAAAACTTTAATGTATATTTTCTTGAATCTTGAATCGCATTGTGTGTTGAATCATTGAACGCAAACTTAAGTTCGGAACACAGCATTTTCCTCATAGGCCACGGCCATAGCCATATTTATGCTCCACTCTCCATTATAGGATTTGTAGGATGCGAAAACAATGGAATTGGGTTGGGCTCATAGAAAACAAATGAATTCTTTGTTTGGCAATCGCTGACCATTGCTCTTTGCCCCCACACATACACGATTCACTCACACCAAGCCATCAACCGTTCTTTCTTCCTAAGTTGCTAAAATTACTCTCACAGACAGAATCAGCATACTCTCTTGAGTAGTAAATTCATCTTCAGTTTCCATCCATTAGTAGTTTTTTCAAGTTTTCGTTTGAGATTTTAGTATTCTCCAATTCATCCGTGAAACGTCAAGTGCAAGGTCACAACTATTTCGCAGTTCATGATTTCCTAAGAATAGTTTTAAATCGTTTTGTTTCTCAAATGGAAGGTTGTTTTACTCTATATCTAATAATAAAGAATGCTCATTTGTTTACTCAGCAGGTCAGCACTGACTATTCTCATTAAGTAGAACCGGACAGCTTACATACAGTATTTTTCTAGATTGTTCCGACTCCGACGTTCTTTCTGAACAGGAAGATGAAATACTTAGAAAGTGTCAACATTTCCTACAAGAAATGCCAAGCAATTGTTATGAATTACTCGAGATTTTTATGTACATGTACATGTATATCTACATCAGACCTCTTCTTTACACAAATCTTCATTTCGTTGAAAACGTTGAAAGACGTTGAAAGAGTCAAAGATGTACATGAGCCTTTTTTGTAGCTCCTTGGAACAAGGCTTCTTCTTGTCTACATTGTTGAGTGGCGGTAGCCTTTGCCTATCTGTCCCAAAGGCAACGAGCCGACGACGACGACGGACCCTTGGCATGTCCCTTGTCTATTTTCTTCCTCCCTTATCGCTCCATCGACTGTTCCCTTATTTGCTATCCATTTGTTCATCGTGCCTAATAAAAATCTGTGGACAGAAATCTCAGCTTTTCCACTTTATATAGGTTACATGCTCATTTTATGAGCGACAAAGCTATTAGTGTTAAAAAGCATCTCAAAATCTTTCCTGTGGACGTTACTTTTTATTTGGTTTCATAGCGTTTACTGTCTTTATAACTTCAGTCAACATTTAATTTTTAGAAATGTGGAACAATCTGTCATTTTTAAATTTTTAATGCAAAGCTTAAAATGTACGAATTTTCCAAGTTCCAACAGTGAAATTCATGGTTGAGGTTCGAAAGGTTCCGACACTGTAGCTATGAAAATAGGATGATCATGATAGTCATCTCATCACATTTTGTGTTTTTCTATGCTTGTACTTTGCTAGATTGTCTTTTAGAGGGATGATGGAATCTAAGCAGTGTTCAAAGGTTCCTTTTCGGGTCTGATAAATTCGTTTCTTGTATTGTCAACCACAGAGGACTGAAGGGCCGAGTAAAGGACACAAAGAGGCAAGTGAAAAGATTGAGGATGAGGAGCATCTTAAACGTTGTTGATGACGGCAAGTCCTGCTTTGTTCAGTTTGTTCCTTTAGTGCTTGTACAAAGAAGAGTGTACGTGAGAGAGGCATAAACATTAAGCATGAGTCGTTTTATTGACTCTGAAAGCTAAAGTTCAACTTCATTGAAAAACACTTTAAAGGGGGACCCTGCTGAGACTTGATTTGACCTGAGGTCACTTGTACCTCGGATGCTGTGAAGGATTTGAGTAGGAGGAAGGGCAGAGGGGTGGAAAGTAGCGGTTATTTCACTTTATTTGTGGAAGTTAAGTGAACATGACTTATCTCTTGGAAAAGGGTAAGACAGAGACAACACGAGGAATGAGGAATAAGGAAGGGAAAGACTTGAGTTGAGATCTATGGATTTCTTGTGCTTGAGAATATGAGGTCCCAGTAGTTTTTGAACTACAAGATGACTCGTCCTTTTCGTCGTCCATCCATCATGATGATAACTAAACATTGCATTCCCGATGTGATGCTCGATCATGATCATTTCATGATCCGCCATCCATCCGCCCTTCACTGACAACAACGGAACCTGACTCCTTATATGAAACCAGTCTCGGTGGCATTTGCATCTCAAATCCTTATTTTTTAACATTTTCATCTCACGAATCCGGATCGTTTTCCTCTAGTTTAAATTTATACTATAGCATATTATGTAGTCCTCATATTTTTATTATTAAATTAAGTTATCACCACAAATTTTATCTTTGCACTTTTACTGGAATTAGCTGGAGCAATTTGAGTATTGCGTCATCCACTTCTTTCTCTATCAATCACACAGTCAAATGCTATAGTATGCTTTACACAACTTTGCACAGAAAACTGGGAAGTGTGCAATTAATGTAAACATGGAAACAGTCATATAACTCATATATAGGGATGTTAAGTATATAGTAAGTGTAAAAATGTATTCGTAATGAGAGATTTTAATTGACATAAATACTAAATAGTTAAAAGATTGTCGATGCGTCATGTTCGAGTGATAGTTCGGCGCCGGTTCCTTGCACAGATTAGCGGCTCGTTGAATTAAAAGCTGTTTGACAGCTTGCAGTGTTGAAGAAGATGCTCTTAATGGGTTGTTTGAATATTATTTTTATTATACATACACTTTTATAATTCAGTTTCTTCTCACTGTTCTCAAGTAATACAACATTACAGCCCAACAACTGCGCTCCCAGTGCACCATGAAATGTTAAAAGTCTCACTCAGTGTCCTACATGACAAAGTTCAGACCCACAGTGGGCACCAGCTAAGATAAGCTTCAGTTGAAAGGGCGTGCTTATTTTTATGCATCGTATCTCGAATTTCAGAATTCAAATGTCTTTTCAACAGTTATAGGTCAGTAAACTAAACAATCAATCCTTTCTTCCTGCTGTATTGCCGTGCAAGACCAAATGACATGTATAAAACACTTTTGACGATTTCTGGAGTCTGAGTGCGTTCGACAATTCTTCATTAAATATTTTGCTTGTCATCAAATATGATGATGATATAGCTTGGTTGGCATTGTTGAGAAAGAGTGAAAACAAATTATGAAATAAATTTGATATGATAGACGGCGATGACGATGACTAGCTTACAATTCACAGGCAATGTCAAGAGGTGAGCACTGGGTAGAAAGAAGGGCAGAAAGGAGACGCAGATCTGAATGGAACTTTCATATTTGAATAAATAAAGGGATTGTGTGGGGTGACTTGAACACAATGACTAAAAGGGCGTAGGAGATTTTCAGGCGTGGGCGGGTTGGGCCTTGCCGGAGAGATGATGAACTCACCTGCCGGGAGATAAGTGGCCAATTCTCTTCTCTGAGTTATGACCAAGTGTTCCTTCATCATCTTTCCACCTTTGAGTCTTCTAATAGCCCGTCCTTCCCTTCTTATTCTCTCTTTCTTGTCTGTAATGAGCTCAGTCCATTCATTTACATATTAATTGCAAAAGTCCCTGGAAAACGCGTCATTTAATCGTCTACGCTAAAAGCCAATTTTCTTTATCCATTTATTTTGTAATGGACAAACTGTGTCCACAACCAAAGTTTCACGCTGCTTCTTAGATTATTTGACAGTCCAGCAACAAACGGTGTGAGCACTGATCACGGATATTCAAGACTGGTTTCATTCACATTACATCGCATTTTCTCTCTTCTCAAAGTTTCAATGCTCCATCATCCTCATAGTTCATGTTTCACATTTATGCAAAATCTCTTCCCAATTCACGGAACACAATGAACCAACTGTATTTAGACTTGTATACTTTTCAAAGAACAACATCAGACTTGACCAAACAGTAAAGTATACTTTCAACATTTTCCTATTTTGCAGCTGAAATATTCGTATGAAACTGTTTACACAACTCCACGGGTTTTAGTTGTAAACCAGACAGTATGATACCTTCGCATAATAGGGTACTAGTATTGCTATAAAAAATCGGGAAGGAAAAGACAACAGGTGGAACTTGTCACGGAGACTGGCCTAGTGCGTCTGCTTCATGTAATTCACAACAATGACATGACACTCAACTATTACTTATCCACGTTGCAACATTTCAATCTTTTCGTCGTCTAGTTGACTTCATCTTTCCATTGTCCAGCATATGGCAAAATGATCTGTCCTCGTGATTTCTCATGTTCCAGTTCCAACTTCCAAATTATCATCATCATATTCGTGCTGAATCTGAATTCATCATAAACTGCCACTACAGCATCATCCTCCACTTCAGGAATAAACTCTTTTTCTGTTCACATCTCCTCCCTTCCGCAACTTTATGCAGTAGTTTTTACAAACCATGCAAACTCATAAGCAACGTAATGTTTTTATATTTGCAGATGTGCATTTTATGATCGTAGTACAGAAGCTCGAATGCTTATAGACATCAAATCTGCGTTTATGCCTCCAGCTTTAAAAGTTTGAAGGTTGAAACAGTTGAAAGCAAGTTGAGTTAAAGAATTATTATAAGTACGAAAAAGAATACGAATGAAGAAAGAAAGGTTCAGTGAATGGAAACCATAAAATAATGTTGTGTCGTGTCTCACATAAGCAAACAGCAAATTATACGGTTTGGTCAAATGATACAAGGAAGTTCTCAGCAGATTTTACGACCCTTCTTCACTTTAAATTAATATTCATATGAAGAAAGGGGGTGAAGTCGTAAAATGCAGTAAGAAAGGTTAAGCTATAAACCCAAACCCAACAACAACAGCGCATAATCCTGTTGCTAATTCAATTGAATATTGAATGAATGAGGGAATCAGCAACAGTATATTGAACACCTTCAAAAGGGTTTCTCATTTCTCGCCTGTCAATATGAGATGTTGCGAAAAAAGATATGATATAAATATAATATAGTAATCGTTGTATAATCTAATGTTACTGTCAGTTGAATCGATTGAGAATGGAAATGGAGACAACCCAACAACAACTACAGGCAAATCCAGAGAATGCAAGTGCGTTATGTTATAGTTTTACAGTTTTAATACTTACTGACTGAAAGAAAAAGGCAGGAAGACTTTGACTGTGTACACTTCCCCGTACAAGATTAGATTTCCAGGGCGTGTTCTCAGTGGACCACCCTGCCGAGAGACGAGACATTGAGTTTAAAACTAAAACTATTCATCTTTTACGAAATAGCAATAAGAATAAGGGATGAACAAGAACCCTTTGCCATATTAGAAAACTTGAGCCTCCTAGCCCAAAGGCAGGATATTTCATCTTCGACCCTTTTCGTTATCATCATTCTCCTCTCCGTTTCTGCAAATTCACACTTTTAGCGCAGGAAGCCAATTGTAAAATCGATCTGTAAATACACTCAATTGTTTTCTGGTACTTTTTTGTGTTGATTTGTAAGTGTAAAGTGTAAAATCCTGAGAAGACATAATTCTCCGTTTATGAAAAAGGTAAAAATGAGGCGTACAAGAATTCTAACAGAGAAAACCAACACAGTTTAATGACCATGCTAATAGCAGCATAGAATACTATATTATTTGATGAAGCGGAAAGGGGAACATAAGCAGTGCAAATACAATCTTTGGTCTTCGATGGGTCGATAAGTTGAACCTCGAACGAACTTTGTAACAACGAATTGATAAAGTTTTGAATGATCAGAATTAGATTTGAATGATATTGTTTGCAACTGCAAATGCATAAATATAGCGAAATTGTACTAATCCGTAGACCGTAGAGCAGTAAGTGTTAACGTGAAGTGAATGAAGGACGAAAATGTAAGAAGAACTCAAGTCGTAAGTACATTTACAACAGCGGAAAGTATTTGTTCAAAGGAGATGGGATGATGTAGATGTGATTTAGTGTTGTTAAAGGATCTCGGATTCTGGCTTGGTCCAGCGCAACAGCACAGAATCAAGAAATCCAGCACAGTCGCTTTTTCCAGAGGGGCAAAGGCAAAGCAAAGGAAAAGAGAGGAGCCCTTAGACTTTGCCATGAGAAGTGAAGATAGGATCCCTAATGGGTGTCTTCTCATCTCTTTTCATGTGCGGAGTGTCTTGAGATCTCCGCTTGTGTTTTCTGCTCAGTTCTCAAGTTCATCTTTACCAAGCAACATCATTGATTCCTTTTCTCCTTTGCTCCTTCCTCACTGACCCAAGAAAGGAAAAAGGCATCAAAACAAAAGGCAGTGAGCGAGTCGCACTTGAAGCCGCAGCACCCAAACCCACATTCCTCGCCACCTTTCAACCTTTTGCATCTTTAATCTTTAACCTGGAAAAACATTTCGTTTCTCTTTTCCCATTCTTATACATTGTGCCAGAATGTACATAATTTACGGGAAATCTTTTCATTAGATTCATTTCATTTTTTTAATTTGTTTTTTTTATTCTTCTGAATTATCATTTCTCCATGCCGAAAAAGTAAGTTCAATCACGCACGGCTCTTTCCTTCATTCGTACCTACTGCATAACAGAACACCAATCAATTAATACAAATCAACTATAATTCACAAGGTGACACAAAGTGTGTTGATAGATCCCGAATAACTTATTCATCAAGTGCCATGCCGTAAGAATACCGGTATTCTTCCAGTAAGAAAAGTGTTGCTTACCTGTTCAAAAAGCATTTTTTTAGTATTTTCCTCTGGTCAACGCTTTTCTGAGTCAATACAAAATTTCATATAGCGTGTAAACGTCACGTCGCCCTGTTCTCATCGTCGTCATCGTCGACTACTAAAACGAAAGATTTTTGAAGAAGGTTTCAGAAGCTGTGAGACGCGAAGCAAAGCGTCAAATAAATGTGGTTGAGAACGTTTCTTTACTGTAAGAAGAAAGAAAGAAGAAAAAACGAAAAAAAACCTTTCTCCTGTGCTGTGTGCTCGGATGCTCTGTTGACTGCTGACGAACTGTCTGACTGACAGAAAGTGAACGAGTGTGAATGTGTGTTTGCTGGTGTATCATTTTGTGTTGTCAGGTAGTATATAAGAAAACGATAAGGAAAGGTGTTCCCTTTTTATTACTTTTGACTGTGTAACAACATGTAACGTTTGCTTGGATGTCGTGAGTTATACTCTTGCTGTAAAACAAGTGAACCATTCTAAACTGCGACTGAATCATTTCGTCGTTTTCCTCGTATACTTAAAAAGTGCTGCCTATCGTATAGTTGTGCTGCATAAAAAGTACAAGTGTTGTTTCGATCCTTTGGTTTATGGTTGGTGTTGTCACTTTGTCACCCGCCTTTTGAAGTGGTGCGTTGTGTCCAGTTGATTTACATGAAGAGTACCCGAGATTGAAACGACTGATTTCGAAGCTAGCGGGGTACTGTGTGTATTGCAGTCTGTTTATAAAGTAAAACCAAAGCAGCTTCTGGATTATTCATATTCCATTGGGACATTGGAAGCATCTCAACTCTAAAGTAGAAAAATATAGTCGATCTTCCAAAAGAGATCCGACAAGCGCTATTCTTCGGAAAACGTGTTCCACCTGTTGATCGACGGAGACCAGCGGAGCCTAATAAGACTCAAAGTTATGGACTCGGGTTGTCGAAATGTGGGCAAGGTTCGAATGGAATTTGCATCCTGAATCTCTTTCAGCATTCACAACTATTTCCACGTGAGTCCAAGATCTATGAGACTTTTTACTTTTCTATGTTTAATATGTTCAATTAAACTAAGGAATCCAATCTCATTCGTTTTTAAAGGATTAACATTAAGCTAATTCTACTGGATAGTGCAGGACATAATTAGAATTTTACTTGTCAGTGTATTTATACATTTGTTTAAGTTCAAGTTTTGTCGTGTAAGCATTTCCATTGGAACTCAAATATACGAAAACATTATGCATAACATGAATGCGATTGTAAAGATGTGCATGGAGTGAGACTTTCACATTCTCTCACAATGTGCAGTCAAGGCAGTAGCAGAGACACAATCATAAGTGCAAGCTTATCACTATGTCTGCACATTTATTGCATTGTATTGATTTTCCCTTTAGTTGAATTTCTTCAGTCCTTACAGAATTCAATGCAAAAATTGATTGACTGACTGTGGTCCTGGCGTGCTCCATGTTGAATAGGGCTTGTTGAATTGAAAGAATGTATAGTAATATCTATCGAACGTACGACATATTAAATGTTGAATCCCCCACAGATTCTTTCTTTTCATGCACGACTTGCATTCAATTATTGAATTGATTGAAAGATAAAGGCATAAAGAGTCCGTTTGGCACCACATGAAACCTTCGACCATGCTCATAGTAATGCAAATATTAATTATGAATCCAAGCCAAGCCTTAAAATAGTTTTTTATGGCGACGTAAAGGGAAATGCCTGAAAATTTTAGAGAATTAAAGAAGATTTCTGTCAGTCAGGGAGTCAGTGTACTTTTCGAAAGTCGTGTACCACGGATACTTCTATGCTTCATGTCACACTATTTACTAAAAAGACAAAAGGATTTTATAATATCCCATCCCGTCTTTATTTGTGTTGTGTCACAAACTGTTGCTTTGTTGACCAACGGTGAAGAAATTAGTTAAAGAAAGCTTATGTTACATAATCTCATGTGACTGCCTCCCCCCGTGATGTTTTGATCTTCACTTCTTCTTTTCTTGTTCAATGTTAATAGAAGCAAGGAATTAGAGAGTAAGAGACTTTATTCAGGCAACTTGTCCAGGCAATCAAGTTGTGTGTTTTTTTCCATGCTACCCTTCTTTCTCCAGTTGCACGGTGGTGGTCAACCAGTCCTTCTGCCTCCAGGTGGGCTACGGATGAAGAATATGGGATTGCACTTATCATTAGTGCCTTCTTGGTTCGTCCGCCTCTCNAATCAAGTTGTGTGTTTTTTTCCATGCTACCCTTCTTTCTCCGGTTGCACGGTGGTGGTCAACCAGTCCTTCTGCCTCCAGGTGGGCTACGGATGAAGAATATGGGATTGCACTTATCATTAGTGCCTTCTTGGTTCGTCCGCCTCTCTTCTTTAAATGCAACTTGTACTTGTACTCGTACACGGATCTCTTTAAGCAAACTCACGCTTGTCGGATCTCTCCTCTGTCTTGCCTCATAAGGAGATTTATGAGTACAAAATGCACAGCTCAGCTTTGCAGCGTTTGTGGTCCAGGTACTATCGTATGTAATAATAGTGTTAATGTGAACGGCTCATTGTAGCGACAGGTGAGATTCATGAGACATGCGAGTACAGTCCCACCATTTCACTGCTGTTTCTGTTGGTGGATTCAGCGTTTGTCCATCTACTATAAAACATTATTTTCCCTCATCATGAAATCATGGCAGTATGGAGTTGCAGTCATATTCGCGAATAAGCAAGAAGTACTAGAGATGCAAACTCAATAAGACAGTCAGATCTTTGTTAAAAATAATCAAAACCTGGAAGAATTGCAGTTGCAAATTGAAACTCATGCAACTCATGCTGTAGCAGGTAGCAGAACCGAAATTACATTGTTTCATGTTCTAATAATCTGTTGTAACTTGTATGAAGGGAAATTAAAATGTTTAGTGAATGGATAAGTTTTAATCAAAAATGAGAAAGAAGTAATCATTTCAAAGGGCCCGAGGGTTCTGGTCTTTTAAGCTTAGATAGATAGTTAGGGCATTTTTAGGTTTGCGTTTGGTTTGTTTGGTAGCGGATCGTGAACGTACTGGACAGTGTAACTGAGAATCAGTATGAGTGCGTATAATGTACAGTGTACAGACCAGACAAAGAAGAAGAGTGAGGATGTGGACACAGTAATTTCTCCATATAAGGCACTCATGAGACCTCATGAGAAAGGCAGGCACAAAAAAGGACCTCTCTCTCTCTTCTCTTTTCTTACTCATCTCATTGCGTTTGCCTTTTCGTCTGACTTGTCAGGGAAGGGAACCCCAAAGACGAAGCAAAAGAAAGGGAAGAAGTCTGCTAGCTCCTTAATGTTGTTTGACTCAACTCCTCCTGGGAAGGAAATGCAAGCCCAGAATTATAAATACGAATAAATCAAGACGAGTTTATAAACTAGAGATGCGTCTGCATTAATGGGCCTGAAGAGCGGAACAGGGAAGGAACGACGTAACCAAATCAAACGATACCATCACACCGACCGACACGCACCGGACAGACTTCCATGCTTTTGCTTGTTACTTCTCTCTGCTCTACATTCTTTCAACAAGATCCGAATCTGAATAAACAAGAGATTACAACGAGATTCAGAAATGATGCTTCGATTGCCAACCTCAACAACAACACTAGTTCCACAATAGCAACAACAGCATGATTGCTCCTCGAGCTGTAACAACACCCTCCTATTCGTATTTTCATTATTGTTATTACCATTATTACACCTATTGTAAATTACTATAATTGCTCGCACCTGTAATACAATTGAATTCAAAACAACCATCAGTAATTTGAATCGGAATCAGTGATCCTGAATCATGACAAAGTCTCAGCTTCTGGTCAGCATTCGGCTTCTGGTGCTTTGCCTCCTCGTTCGTCCTGGACCAGGCCTTCTTGAATCTCAACCAAGTAAGCTCAATCCTTCTGTTTATAGTTACGTACTACGCATATTAATTGCAACAACATTATAGGGTCACTTAATAACTCCTTCGCTCCAGAAGCAGATGAAGTATTCTGACGTCAAGTCAAGAGTCAACACAGATTTACTCAATGACTTTTGAATGTACTGTAGAAACTTACACTCGTAGTAAGTAACGTTTACAACAAACCTAAGCTCCCTTTGCTCAATTGCTTATTTGTATGGATTTGCATGCATCTTCAAGTGTGCATAGCGTCTCTCATCACTCAACCAGTTTTGCACCCCTTTTCGTTCCTTTGTAAACTAACTGAAAGATACTCACCATTCATTTTACTTTTTCAACCAAAGCTTAGCATTTAGTTGTATCATACAATTCTCTTAAATCAACCAGACAGTTATCTTATCATCATCATCATGTTTACGAAAATATTCAATGAATTAATAATGCAATGCAGTTAATGCAGTTAATAAATTAATGTCAATAAGTTTTTCTTGAACCTTCTCATTTTTGTACAGAGTATAATTTTGAAGCGGAGTCGTCAGAGGAAATATTTGCTTTCGGACGTGGGAATGGAAATGGAACGGATGTAGGCATATCTCCTCCAGTACTCAACCTGGCTACGAAGGTAAATGATACTTATGATCACCCCTTACCTACTTCGTTCATCTTGTACGTATAATAACATCAACATGGAATACAATTACTACACCATCGACTGCTTTCTGATAAACTGCTAAAATTTTAATTTTAAGGCCGTGATAACGGTAAATGCCACGTGTGGAGAAAAAGAACCAGAAACTTTCTGCAAACTCGTGGAACATGTTCATTCAAGAACACGACCAACACAATGTCAAGTTTGTGATGCCATGAGTTCGGTAACTTTTGCTCAATTATCATTCATTATTTAATTTTCCATAATAATAAATTTTTAGCATGATACTTAACAAGAATCAATCGTGCATATGCTTTACGCTCCTTCTTCTATGAATTTCATCCGACTTACCGACCAAAAGTAACATGAAGTGCAATATCATAGAGTTAACAGTTAACACGTTAACAGTGATACAGCGTTTTATATGAAAGAATACGAGTAATTTGTTGTTTTAATGTATACGTAAGTGAGCGTTGAAATGCCTTGTATGGAAAGGGTACTAATTACATCTCGGTGGTAATTAGATGGTGTCACTCCGCATCCACTCTCGGCCATCGCCTTCTCTTCATTATTATCCATTTCGTGACACTTTCTAACTTGAGGGAAGATTCCGACTGAGAGTTGTCTGACTCTTCTTCCTTCATCCGTCTACGCATCTCTTTGCTTGATTCCAATGAATCATAAACTAACTTCTGTAATTTTTTACTTTGTTCATGATTCATTCCTAATTATTCGCTATTTCATTTACAGCAAAGGTACCTCGGTACCTGCAAGCTGCCACTTTTGTACTTTGTAGAGTTGCCTTCGTAGTACTTGGTTCTGACTTCCTGCCTCACCTGTCTATGTATATTAAAACTTTCCAGCATACGTACATTATTTTGCATGCAAAACGCATAATATGTAAACGAATATAAAAAATGCAATGCACACGACATTTCTTAATTCTACAAAATGTGTCTGTGAAAGAGAAGAGATAAAATCACAGTCAAAAAAATGGTTTTGAATTTCAGGGTAAACGCCATCCGATTAAATTTACAATTGACGGTTCGAACAGATGGTGGCAAAGCCCCACGCTGCAAAATGGTCGGCAGTACGAGTGGGTTACAATTACGATCGATTTGAAGCAGGTAAAGTTTTTATTTCGTTTATGTGTGTTTGAACACTATTAAAGTTTAGTCGTGAGGCATGAAGCCTTTAATGAGACAAGAAGATGAGATTTATCTGTTTGGTTGGGGCGACTGAAGAAGTATAGGAAACGGAAAGGAGTTTTGGGGTGGGCGTGGTGGAAAAGATTCTTCTAGATTCTTGAACTGGAGTCTGCCGGAGGCGTTGAGTGATTGGAATGGGGGGATGGAATCTGGAATCTAATAAGCAAACAATAAATCTGACTAATGATGATGATAATGTGCTTGGACAGGTGTACCAAGTAGCCTACATCATCATCAAAGCTGCAAACTCTCCTCGACCTGGCAACTGGATCTTGGAACGCAGTCTGGACGGAGTTCATTTTCTACCTTGGCAGTATTACGCCGCTTCCGATGATGAGTGCATTAATAGATATGGCATTCCAGCCAGAGTCGGGAAACCAGCTTATCATGACGATGAAGAAGTTATTTGTACGTCATATTTCTCTAAAGTTCATCCCTTCGAAGGTGGCGAGGTTAGTTCGTTCTCAGTCAGCATTTGACATTAATGCTATCCTTAAGCGCTAAACGAAGGTGTTTAAAATAATGTGCAAGTAGTATAAAAGTCAATTAATTGCAAGAAATCAACTTGGTTTCAAAAATCCATGCTTGTTTATGGAACAGATTCACACTTCGTTAGTAAATGGGCGTCCTGGAGCTGATGGTCCATCGGAAAGCGTAACCAAGTTTACAATGGCACGTTACGTACGTTTTAGGCTTCAGAAGATAAGAACTCTCTTTGGAGATCTGATGTCCATTGGAGATTCCATGACGAGAAATTTGGACAAATCTGTCATGCGACGCCACTTCTACTCAATTAAAGACATTTCTATTGGAGGCCACTGTGTTTGTTTCGGCCATGCGAGTGAATGTGTCATGGATGGTTATTCACAAGTGAGTTGGTTTTGCTTTTTCTTCTTCATAAACATACTATGTACAAAGTACAACTTTTACACGAGTTAGTGGAAGAAAGTAATGCTGGTTGATGTGTTGACATCAGACGGAAAAGTGCATGTGTCAGCACAACACGTGTGGCGACCGCTGCGATGTTTGCTGTCCACTTTTCAATCAATACGAGTGGGGGCAAGGGAATTCTACGGACAGCGCTGCTTGTGAAGCGTGTCAATGCCACGGTCATGCCGATGCTTGTGTGTATGACCCGGAAATACACGCGAAAGGATTGTCCATTAACACATTTGGTACATTTGATGGTGGTGGAGTTTGTCTCAATTGTAAGGTACGACACAAAGCAAAACCAACGAGATACACAATTCTAAGCGGTTTTTTTCACTTTCCATATTTCATATTGTTTTATGCAATTAGCGAATTATGTGTAATCTGTAAATACTATGTTATGCGAGTAGAATACATTATATAGTCATCATAAACCGGAGGCTAAAAACATTTCGTACTTACTTACCAAGTTTTGTATCGTTGGTGTGTGAATGACAGCACTTCACCGCTGGAATTAACTGTGAGAAATGCCAGCCCGGTTACTTCCGTCCATCTCATGTTCTTCCGAACGACACGTTTCCGTGTAGTAAATGCAATTGTGACTCGGCTGGAAGTATGGGCAAGTGCGTTGGGAACGAAGGCGAAGGCAATTTGTTAAGCAAAGTGAGAAAGTAGTTATAAATAACATTCAATTAGCAGTGTAATTATTGTTAAAATATGACTATTGCTTTGCCGCTCACCATAGCGTCCTGGAGATTGCATTTGCAAAGAAGGGTACGATGGAAAGAATTGTGACAAGTGCTCCATGGGATACCGAAGTTACCCTAATTGTGAACCGTGTCCGTGTCATCTGCCAGGAATAGTTAATTCGGATTGTCAAGGAGAATGCATCTGTAAAGAAAATGTGGATGGCAAATTATGCTCACAATGCAAAAAAGGATTCTTCAATTTAATCCTAGAGAATCCTGATGGATGCACTCAGTGTTTTTGTCATGGAATAACAGATGAATGCGTTTCGTCCAATTTTGGGATAGCCTTTTTGCAAGAATGGGAAAATTGGACTGTGAGCGACCTTCATGGAACAAAGGTTATTTCACCTGTACTCACGGGAGAGTTTTATCACGTGGCTAATGAAGAATTTGCTCACCTGGACAATTACTACTGGGTTGCTCCCAAAAAATATGGAGGAACGCATCTTCTGTCCTATGGATTGCAAATGATCTTTCATGTAGCTTGGGTTCAAGCTCGGGGCGACACGAGTGGTCGACCGATTGCAGAACATGATTTGATTATACAGGTTTGCAGAAGAATGTTTTTTCTTTGTATACTAAAACAGAGTAATTCATTACTGTCTGAAATTGTTTCAGAGCACAACATCAATGCTGGCATTCAGTCATAACGTTCACGAGGGAACTAATGCCACAATCCATGTCACTTTGAGTGACATTAACTGCGTAGTCTTACCGGACGTGGACAACAACATTATTCAAACGTAATACATATAAATTACATTCAAACGTTGTTAGACAATTTGTAGTAACATTGACATTTGAATTTTAGTAAAGGACATCCGATAGAACCAGTGCCCTGCACTCGGTACGATGTAATGGAAGGATTGTCGAATGTAAAACGATTGCTTCTAAGGGCAAAGTACCACACGGACCAGATAGAAGGTGTACTTCAGTTTGCTCGGCTGGAACTCGCAAATACGAGCAATGTTTTGGGAAATAATGGTACAGTTGCGTCTTCAGTGGAATTGTGTTCATGTCCAATTGGATACTCGGGAACATCTTGTGAGCAATGCGCCTATGGTTATCGAAAAAGCTCAAAAGAATGGTTAAATGAATGTCTCAAGTGCGATTGTAACGGACATTCAGCCACTTGCGACTTGAACGGGGTTTGTGGAAGTTGCGACCACAACACAACAGGAGACAGGTGTAAATATTGTGAAAGTGGATTTTATGGTGATCCAAAATCATCCATATCACCGAATGCATGCAAAAGATGTGAATGCCCACTTGCAATTGAAACGAACAATTTTAGCCCTGAATGTACCCTTCTAGACAATTCTTATCAGTGCACTGCTTGCCCTGCGGGATACGACGGACCTTTCTGCGAAAGGTTAGAATTTCTAATGTTTTTATGTACATGTAGTAGTTTCAAAATTGAGAGAAAAGCACAAACTTTACTCATCCGAATTTCATTTTTTACAGATGCGCAAACGGTTACTACGGAAATCCGACTCAACCAGGGGATTATTGCAAGCCTTGTGCTTGTACGGGTGAAGATGCAGCTTCCCCTCATTCAGATTCCAACATTTGCGACCATCTCACCGGCGAATGTTTGGTATGCCCCAAAAACACTGTTGGCTGGAATTGTGATGAGTGTATGGTTGGCTACTTTGGAAATCCGCTAAATGGTTCCTGTATTCGTGAGTTTGACTTGATATCATCATAACTTGACATTTCATTTCCCTTTAAGAAATTCGGAGATGTTTAATGACAATTTTGAATTGTATTTAGCTTGTGATTGCAATGCAATTGGATGCAACAGTGTAAACTGCAATTCAGAAACTGGACAGTGCCCATGCAAAGAAAGCTTCACAGGGAGAAAGTGCAATGAGTGTTTGGTAATACAATTGAAAAGCTTAATTGACAAGAGAAAACAGAAGTTACATGCTAATACCAATATTTTTGTAGGAAGGTCACGGTAGTCCTCAAGAAGGATGTCCAATATGTTCTTGTAACGTTGTAGGGGCCATGACTACAGATTGCAATAGCATCACTGGTCAATGCGTGTGCAAACCAGGGGTTGGAGGAAGGTATTGTAACAAATGTTTGGACCTGCACTTTGGATTTTCCATGGAAGGCTGTACAGGTATTCACAAAATCATATATAGTTTACACATTGTTAAAGATTAAAGATTTAAGAATTCTTTTTATTATGATTGTTTCCTAAATTTAGCATGCGACTGCCATCCGGATGGATCCGACTCTATTGTCTGCGATTTGAATACGGGGCAATGTCATTGCTTGCCGAATGTTCGGGGTCGAAAATGTGATGATTGTTCTCCAGGATTTTGGGGTTTGAACTCTGGTCAGGGATGTGAAAAATGTTCGTGTGATCCAATAGGATCTTTAGGAAACGTGTGTGATATGACCACTGGACAATGTGCATGCAAGCCTGGTGTCACTGGCTCGGACTGCAGTCGTTGCGATGCCAAGTTTTATGGATTTTCTGCAAGTGGTTGCAAGGCGTGTGACCCGTGTCCAAAGGAGGGACATGTGTGTGATCCCGAATCTGGAAGTTGCATTTGTCCTCCGAACACGGAAGGCAATTCCTGCGAAAAATGTACTATCGGATTTTGGGGTTATTCATTCAAAACAGGATGTGAAGCTTGTAATTGTAGCCAGCAAGGGGCCACTACCCCACAGTGTGCAGCGGATACTGGAAAGTGTCAATGTCTGCCTGGATTTGAAACAGATAGATGCAATGTTTGTAAATTTGGTCACTACAATTATCCAACTTGCTCAAAATGCGATTGCGACCCTAGTGGAACCATTGAGAAGTATTGTGATTCCAATGGAGTGTGTAGCTGCTCTGATCGTGGACAATGTCCTTGCAAAGTGAGTGTTTTAACATTCGGACAATTAATTGAAGGATACTTTAATTAATTGTCGTTATGGTGTTTTGAACCTGTATGACTGATTCTTGTAGCCGAACGTTGCTGGTCAGAAATGCGACAGATGCAAAGACGGCTTTTACGGTATGGAGAAAGGAAATGAAGAAGGCTGCATGGAATGCTTCTGCTTTCAACGATCCAGTCGCTGTTCCCAAGGGTTCTTCAAATGGCAACGTGTATGTAAACTTTCACTTTCTTTAACACTCCATTGTTACAGTTATAGAGTTCTAGCTATAATCATGATGACATATTATTTTTCATATCAAGTTTTACGCCAGCAGGTGATATTTATCAAAATTAAAATAGGAAAGCATCACATATTGATAACTTTATAAAATGATCCGGGGTTATGTATGGTTAAATATTTAAATGGATGAAGGTTAAAATGTTGAATGTATGACAGTTTGGGATGCTAAATAACCAGAATTTGATTGCGGTACGGCGAGGAAAATCCCCTTTGTCTCGCATTCTTCACTCAATTGTCCGAATCGATGGAAAGGATTGGTGCGTCCAGAAAGTGGGTTCAAATCAAATCCCAGTATTATCATAAAATTATCATGCAAAAACGTGGCTTCAATGTTTGGGATTTTAAAAATATTTTAGTGTTGTACATAAACTTACTATGGAACTCTTTGTGGTGGTGTACAAAGCACGATGATTCCAACGAATTGAAGTAGTCTGTTGGATACAATAGAACTGTACAAAACAGTAGCAAAGTCACCGTGGATAGCAATTGATTCACGGGCAACAAGTGTATGTGTATAAATGCGTAGCAAAATTTTAAAATGTATTAAAATAATAAATTATGTGCTTCTTGTGTACCGAATACATTACATTAGATTTGTACATATAGAGAACACGCCTTGTAGAAAACGATTTAGTAACCTTTTTTGACGTTTAGTGTCATTGAATTTGTGTTCATATGTGTATATGCACTATATACCACGCTCGCTGAAAATTGTGTATAGCTTATCAAAAGGCTTGAAAAGCTTAATTGTTGCTATAACTTAACAAGTGGACCCAATATGGCTTGCTATGATTTTAATGCATGTATCATTTATGCAAAATTTACAGTTGGAACCTCCGTCTAATCGTGTCATTACACCGACCAAATTCAGCGAAAATCAGTTTAGTAACGCCAACAATTTGATCGTAATTCCGGATCAAGTAAAGGATGTTTTATATGACAAGGACATGTCGTTTAGTGCCCCGCTGTACTGGCAACTACCACATATATTTTTGGGCGACAAGGTAACCTGTTCGTTTTTTGAATTTTGTACTCATGAACGCTTATGAAAAATGGTATTGCGATGCAAATATCAATTATCCGGTACGTGATACCGCGCAGGTTCTTTCATACAACGGTTTCCTACGCTTTAAAGTGGAATCCAAAGGAAATGCTGCCATATTTCCAACCAAAGTACTCTCATCTTACCCCTTAGTTCAAATTAGAGGAAATCATCGTTTGATTCTGGAGCACTTTGTGGAAAGAATCCGACCCAATGGGTTTCATGAAGTTAAGTTGCACGAAGATCATTGGAGACTTAAACATGGAGCATTCAATGGTTTGGTTACGAAAGAAGTGATGATGATTGCTTTACAAAATCTGCAACACATTTTAATTCGAGGGACACATACTCCAGAAATTAGCAATGCTACACTTTACAACGTATCACTTGATATTGCCATTCCCTCTCCTACGGGGGACAAAAGCATGGCTCATGGAATTGAAGTATGTGAATGTCCACCGGAATACAATTCTACATCATGCCAAAACCCACGAATTGGGTATTACCGATGGTACAAAAGGGATTACATTACCTCAACAGTTATAATTGATTTAATTGGCGAAGCAAAACCGTGTGAATGTAATGGACGATCTCAAGTGTGTGACACGGAAAGTGGACATTGTTTGGCATGCTCAGAAAATACCGCAGGTCCTCGATGTGAAACTTGTGCTCTTGGCTTCTACGGAAATCCGTTAGATTCATGTTTACCTTGTCCTTGCCCATCCATCTGGAATAATCATGCTGACTCGTGCTACAAAAGTAATCCTTTTGTGGATGAATTCCTCTGTTATTGTCGGCAAGGTTATACTGGGAAATCCTGTGACCGTTGTGATTACGGATACTACGGCAGTCCTTGGGAGAAAGGTGGATACTGCCAAGCATGCAAATGTAATCCGTATGGGAGTGTGAGTGACGAATGTCATGAAATCACAGGACAATGCAACTGCAGATTTGGTGTGACCGGAAGAGACTGCAGCAAGTGCTCAGATCGGCATGTCATTATTGGTAAAGCCTGTACGTCATGTGACGATCAATGCACAGGAGTACTTCTCAACGACGCTGACTGGATTCAAAGTAAATTGGGGTTGGTAAATGTGGACCCGGAAGTAGTCACTGTTTGGAAACGATTGGCGCTTTACGACAATGAATCCATGATAATAAACAGAAAATTTTCAGCTTGGGATGCCACAAATCTTTTCTTGGAAGACCTTCCTACTCGTGAAAATTTAGCAGAAATGATGAAGTTTAGAAGTAAAGAACTCTTTGCTCGTTCCGAAGAAACACTCATGGACGCAACAGAAGCACTTGAAACGTCGGAAGACTTTTTAGTTGAAATAAATCTTATTAATAACGATGTGCGTAGTTCATTGCTCTTGCTCCAGGATTATGTAGAAGGAAAGATCATTCCGAGCATTAATCCGATTTGGGCTCAAGGTGAAGCAAACACTATTGTTGAAGGATTGAAGGCTGTCAGCATTGACCTGAAAGCTATGGTAGCCGGTACAAAAGACGAATTAGATGCAAATAATCTCATGTATGAAGCAGTATTGACCAAAATTTTTAATGCTTCGGTTGCTCATGCGGTGAGGTCACGAATTAAATCAATTAGGGACAAGTTAGAAGACCTCATGGATCACATTGGTATTGCAAACAAGAATTCGGACAATGCCACACGGATTTCTGCAGCTGCAAATGAACTTTTGCAAACTCGAAGAATAAATATTCAAACCATTGAGAACTTAACAATGAAAATGGATCTGGATATTATTGTATCAGGAAATCAAATTAGTGACGGGAAGCATTTACTCACGGAATCTGATCAAGTTATTTTGGTGAGACGGATGCAATCGTTTATTATAATATTGTACCGTTATTGTTTTTTCTTATCAGTAGAACACGAATTTGCTTTACAGATGATAGAAGACATTCTAAAAGATTTGAGGAATATTACTAAAGAAGTAGAAATTCGCGATAACACGCTGCATGACATCGTTCCACTGTATCGAGTTGAGTATTGTCAGCCTGCGTTTGACCACGCCGAACTGCTACGAAGACATGCAGAACACATGGAACGGTTATACTAATGAATGAATACTTTTAAATAATTTTTTCAAATCATTCCAACTTACGATTGGTTCATACTTTGAACAAGCGTAATTTCATTTCAGGGTGCTCAATTCAATTCGGATCAACGGATCCGAGCAAATCAACGGTGTTACTGCGTACGAACGAATGAAAGAAGGATTTGACTTAGCGTTTGAAATTGCATCGAATGCAACTACGGTTGCACAGGAAACGAGTCAAAAAATTAGAGATGTATTGTCACAGTTTTCTTTGGATGATATGTCACAAATTTCTACACGGCTTATTCAATCAGGACTGACATTAACGGGAACAGTGGAAAACTTTTTACGTAATAACCTAACGGCCATCAAAAGCACCTTGGACGACATTTCATGGCAAATCAAATCCGCCAACGAGACCTTGCGAACTATGTTTAATGATATGGAAGAATTTGACCAAAGTAAGTGTTCGATACTTTGTTAAATAAACTAACACAACATAACATTGCATTTTTAATTCTTGAATTCCATATTTGGCTGTAATAAGATTTACGAGTGGACGAGTTGATGACACGAATTGATGAGATTGCAAACATTGTACAAGAAACAAGTATGACGGCAATGGACTTGGAAAGCAAAATTGATGTAGAATTACAGGGCAGAATTGATTCTATCAAGGATGGAACAGCGTTTGATTCAGTTGATGTCGCTGTTCAAGGTATATGTAGGCTATATGAACTTATGTACTTTTTCCATTATGGTCGTATTCAACAGTTATAGTTTCATAACAATGATTTACATGCGCATTATCAATGCATGCAGTGAGTAGCGTGCAAACCAAACTTGGGCAAATATCATATATTCTGGACAAGGTGGAAAGTCGATCCAAGGAAACAGGATCCGATCTGAATGCTCTAGAAGATAAAATGAAAAACCTGCGTGCTCTCATTAAACAGTCACGACACAAAGCAAACACTGTAACGAATTTAATGCTTTCATAAATTCATGCTGCAGGTTCCAATGAATTTTTATCTGATGAGAGATTGTTTTTTAAAATGCAAGGTCCGTGTGTCAATCGGTCCTGATGAAACGGGAACTTGTTTCCGTCTCTTCCAATGGCCAGTTATGGATTCAGCGACATCCGTTAAATTCAACTTTGCCCCAACTCAAAAATCTGATTCACTTTTGTTTTATTGGCCGAGTTCTTTGAATGTAATCTAAAATAACGCGTAATTACTTGTATTCGAGAATCCACGAAAGTGTTGTATTAATAGAACTCTTTAATTCGATTCGCAGGACGATTTCATTGCAATAGAAATGATAAGCAGTCATATTCGAGCCACTTGGGACCTTGGCTCTGGAGTGCACAATTTGACACACCCTAGAAAGTTTACACGAATTAGTGAAAACTCAGAAGATCCCGACTTTTGGGTAACCATATCTTTTGAAAGGGTAGGTTCCTTCGTGGCATTAGATGTGCAAGGAGCTGCTTTAGACAAAGACAAACGCGTTGGGCCCAAATCATCCGCAGTGTCGTATGGTAATACTGAAGAGGAAGCCACTCTGCTCACATTGGCCCCGGAAGACTTGATTCATATCGGTGGAATGTCAAAGCAAATGCGACCAGGACTGGTTTCGAATGGAATGGGAGGATGCATCCATAATTTACAAGTGAATCATCGTTCACTCGGTCTCTGGAATTTTGTCGGGAATGAAGGCTGTGCTCCTTGTGTGGAATGTCCAGATTCTTTAATAGATATGCATTCTAGTAATCAGCTGGAGTACTATTTTGATGGCCGCGGCTATTCCGTCGTAAATCGCATTCAGTCTAAAGCGTTTAATTCAAAATTTTTTGACTTGACCATGGAATTCCGCACGTATTCCGAAAACGCCTTGCTTTTCCTCACAGTCAACGAAACAGTTGGCCAAGTAATTTCTATTGAATTACGAGAAGGACGCGTCGTTTTGCAAGTTCGTCACAGTTGGAAAGACGCATCTAGTTCCCTGAGAATTGAAAGTAACGGTGACACTCGTTACAACACTGGGAAATGGGTGGAAGTGAGAGCAATTTGGTTATGTCAACGAGGCAAGCAAACTGGACAAATTACAGTGGACAAGAAAAACTACAAACAAGAAAAACCGGATAATGGTTTTTCACTGGAATTGTACAATGCAGCGTATCATTTAGGTGGTGTGTCACCAGCATTTGACACTGTCAAATGGCAAGACGTTGTTCAGCCAATTTCCTATGTTGGTTGCATGAAAAACATTCTTATTGACAGTGCTGCTTACGATCCACTTTCGGGGTTGTATCATGGTGTCGAATCACCGTGCAGTGGAAAGGTACAGTTTTTGGCTAACCTCCATTTCCTTTTGTTTTAAGTAATGTCAAAATAATTGATTTCAAATCTCAAAGACTATTAGCTATAAATAATATTGTGAACTGTCTTTTTTCAAAGTCTGTATACACAACCAGCTTTGAGGGAGATGGATATGTTGAGTTCTCATCTCGCCCCATGGACAAAGACTTTAAATTTGGGTTCAGTTTTAAAACGCTTGCTCCTACAGGACTCATGATTTTGTCCACATCAGCACGCTCTGTTAGTTTAAAGATTCTATTGTTGTTATCTTACTTTATATTACGTGTACACAATTTAATTATTGTTAATCTATTTAACATTGATATTACGAATAGCTGGACGACTTAGATGGACATTACTACGCTGTGTACTTAGAAAATGGGCAAATACGAGTTCAAATCGGCATTCCTTTGGGGCCAATTGACCTAATGAGTAACGGAACGCGATACGACGACGGAAAATTTCATTCGTTCCGTTTTGTTAAGAAAAACAGAAGGTTGTGAGAAGTTACTTTGATAGCATGAATTGAGAGAACGATGATTTTTTAAATGTAAATGTGTTGAATGATTCCTTCAGACTATTTCTGTACATGGATGATGAAGAACTCGTCGACACCAGACTTCCAAAAAAGAGTCCCACGGTTTCAGCTCCAGAGAAAAATGGACTTTTCATCGGGGGAACAAACACGGAAATACAAGAAAAGTTTGGAGAAACTCCTCTTCCCGTAACTCGTGGTTTTGCAGGCTGCATACAGAATTTCTATTTTGGAAATGAGTACGCTCACTCACGACTATTTGTTCCAAAATCTGCTCTAATCATATCAAATGGGACGTGATGCTGTAATTTAATTTCGTTTAATACAGATTGCTGAATTTCAACTACCCGATTGCTTACCAAAACCAACATTTAGGACAGTGTCCTTCACACAACGATTACACTTCCTCTGTTATACCAAGCCACTTCTTATTTCACTTTCGCAACTTTGATCCTTTAACTAGATTCCACGATCCGAGTTGCTCCGCTCATCCTGATTCCATTGAACAAGAAGAACCGTTGAAAGCCCTGCAATTTGGAGATTCACCAGACTCCTACGCTACAATTGTTCTTGATGGAAATAGAAGTTTGAAGCAAAGGTTTAATCTTACTTTCCAGTTCAGGTCGTACTATCCTAATGGAATTTTCTTCCAGGGAGTCGTAAGTTTGATCTTCAGAGAACCAAAATAATCAGAATACATATTACTATAATAAGATAAATATATATATATTGCATTTTGTAGAAGAAAAAAGGCACGAATGGAAATGGTTACTGCCTAATGTCGTTTTTGAAGGATGGGCAAATCATTGTCAAATTACATGGTGGAAGGCCACAAGATCTCGTTTCCCCAATCACTAGTTTAAATGATGGACAATGGCATAGGGTAATGATTTCTATGGTATTAAATTGAAACGATACTGTAATTATTTTGTCTAATAACGTGTGTTTGTGTTTCGTAGGTGTCCATTGTAAAAGCGGATGACAAAATGTACTTGTACGTTGACTCAGCAAATGCTACGCAAACTAAAGTACCAAAGCTTAAAGCTATATCAAGACTTAATGTTGGGGGTGTGCCTACTGATGGACAAGATTGCCTGGAAAATTCGGTAATAATATTGCAGTAACCTATATCTACGATATTTAAATATAGAGAATTTAATGAAGTTTCCATTCAACTTTATCAGATTCAAAAACCCGAATACTTCAAAGGATGCATGCGTAATTTCGTAATAAATTCTCAACCCATCAACCTCGACAAAAATGGAGCAATTCTTCATCAAGTGAATCCCTGTTTTCATTCAGTAGAATCAGGGACCTTTTTCCGAACTGGGAGTTTTGCAATCTATTGTGAGTTCATATACCTGTCACGTTATTGTGTTTTCAAGGTTCTTGTGATTTCACTAAACTTGCTTATATTTTCAGCACATAATGTAACTGTGAGCCACTTAATGGAATTACAACTGGAGTTCCGAAGTGACTCAAAGAATGGACTGTTACTTGCTTTCGTTCCAAGCCATGAAAGTTTCCGCAAGCTTCCTTACTTTTCTATATTTTTGGAAGATGGAAAAGTAATTGCAAGAGAGACTATAAGTTCTGATGAAATGTACGAGGCCGTGGCGGATTTTGGAGATTCACAAAGTGAAGAGGGTCAAGGTTATGTTTGCAATGGTAACTGGCACACCATAAGAGCAAATTATGAGAAAGGCTCCATAACTCTACGAATTGATAATTTGACTCCGATCTTTGCTCTATCTGAACCCGTTGGTGGTTCGAGGGAAGCAAATCCTGTTTCTGGATCCCTTTTCATCGGTGGTATTGAAGGTTACTTCTGATCTCATATAAAAAGATACAATTAATTTGAAATTCCAAATCTTCAAATGTCATGTTAACAATTCAATAAAAATTTCTTTCAGATGGTGCTAGTCGGTCCACAAAAAAGAATCAATTTCACGGATGCATTCGCAATATATCCGTTAATCGACAACGACGAGACTGGACGGACATGGCATTGTTGGCTAATGTCTTCCTAAATTCTTGCCCGCTTTAAAACTACATACTATAGTAATAAGCATCATACTATTTCCTCTGTTGAATGCCATTTGGACTTCGAATGAGTATTGTACAATTTTTATTGATTTCTGTGGCATTTTCTCTCATTATTTCATCATGATAGTATTATTATTATTTTACGTGTACACTAAGCAAAAATGGAAAACAAACCTTTTTATTGTTGATGGTCCTTTTAAACTCAGGAAAGGCAATCAAGGCTGCACAAAGAAATACAACATACTTCCGACTGCCAAAGCTATTATCACTACCATTTAAATCGTATTTAAATTAAGTGTAAGATTGACTGCAAAAAGAGTGTGTCTGATGAGTCAAAAGTACATTAAAACATAAATGTGTACATTTTTGTAAATTTAGGTATGTCATGTTTATAAAATCTGTGTTTGTTATGCATTTTTCAATCTAGAGTTTGTCAACTGGAAAATAAAAGTGCTTGTGCTTGATTTTAAAGCGTGTTGTCATTTAGAAGGTTGGTTTATTCGTAGTCAGTCGAGTCGTTGGTTCGAAAATGATTTAGAGCGTATTGTTTAATATTATTAAACTAAAACGATCTTAAAAAATTCAACAGCATATTAATATATCGAATTGTATGCGTATGAAACAACAATAAAATTGTCAAAATCAACTAAAATATGGCCAAATCTTCTAAAATATCTTGAGGTACAGGATAATTTTCATGCTGTTTGGCCAAGAAATGATAGCGCTTTCGAAGTAGATGGGCAGATGCTTTTGGCTGTCGTTCCCTCGTGAAGATTCCCTTTCGATTTCCAGTAATTCGAGTAATTCCTATAAAATAGTTTCAAAATAAGCACTTTTGCAAAATTAATAGCCATTATAGTAGAATTTTCACATTACCCTGAGCTGTCATGAAATCTGCAAAATTCCAAATCATTTCTCCTATGAGGGAAGTGCTATTCCTTAAATAGTCGAAGGCCTTAAAATGCTCCTTCATAAATTCTAATTGGTATTCTTCAGTGAAAACAAATTCGGGACTCTGTACAAAAAATGTGTGGAAATTGAGAGGAAAAAGTAAAGAGCTAGACGCAATTAGTTATTGTGATTAATGCATCTTTTTACCATGTGCAACCCCGCAACAGTGTCTGCTCCGTATTCTGCTACGATAACAGGCCTGTTGAATTTGTTAATCCAGTTTTGTACATCAAGAATCATAGATTTTGTGATCACTTCAGTATGTCCAGTATCTGAGTACCAACTGAAGTACCGATTGATGCAAATTACATCAAGCAAGTGAGCCTGCAATCACAGACGAAATAAAACTGTGCATTCCTGACACCTTATGATTTCATTCTAATATACACGCAAAGCGAAAAGATTGTTGGCAAGGTGCATTAAAATACATTAAAAGGATATTATTATAAGCAAAGGGAAGTGACAAGTTAAAATTAAATGTGAAAGTAAGGAGGATTACGGTAACGTCTCTATCGTAGTTTTGAGCAACAACCAAAGTAACAGGTCGATTTGGGTCAATAGTTCTGGTTAAGGAAATGACTTCCCTGCGTAAACAAGAATTCAGAAAAAAGCAAACAATTAGCAGGATAAGTTATGTAAATCACAAACGCGGACACGTACGGTTTTGTCTTCGTACGAGTACTTATTAATGACTAGAGTGACTGGACGTGTAGGATCCAATGCCCTGGTCAAGTCAACTACTTGCCTGCATAGCATAAGTGAAACCGGAAATAAAATTATTAGGACAGTATATAATACATGTATGAAGTTAATATCCGGGGCATTAATATTGAAATCCGACCTGAAATAGTTCTCAGCCGCCGGCTTTTGAGACTGAGGTTCATTTCCTACGGACCACATGACAACACTTGGACGATTTTTGTCCCGTTGAATTAATTCTGTCATTTGTTCTTTGTGATTTTTGAGCAGTTTAGCTCCAAATCCACTGAAATGAAGAAAATAGCATATTCAATTCTTTAAAATCACCCAAACATTAGCTCAACTATGGAATTTATTACACATTACGATACGATCGTTCAGAAATGTAGTAACTGACTCGAGTGAAACTGCAGAAATTTCATCAATGATGACAATTCCTAACTGATCCGTCAAGTCCATGATCTCTTCGGAGTAAGGGTAATGACTCGTTCGGTAAGAATTAGCTCCAGTCCATTTGACTAAATTATGGTCTTTCACTAACATGACATTGTCAATACCCCTTCCACGAATCTGTTAGTTAATCAACAAGTGAGTTTTAGCATTTCACGTAAACGAACTGTAAACAGATTATCTTTGCCTTCTAAAAAACCGATATTAATTATAAGTAAATATTGTATTAATTCAGTACATCAAAATCTTCATGCCGCCCGAATCCTCTGAAATAGAACGGACGGTTGTTAATGGTGAGGCCTTTCTGGTCCCAATGAACGGATCGAATGCCCACTTTGAGTCGGTAAACATCGAGTTGTCCTCCTCTCTCATTTAACAAGCTCACCTGTATTATTCATTGTCATTTTAAAGGTGACCTTAGTACAGATGTCGTGATCATGCGTAGGCAACAAATAACTTGTTTTGCTCAACTTTTGTCTTTACGACACATTAATAATTCTTATGTTAATAAGATGCTCGTCATATCACGACATACCACAAGAGTGTACAAATAGCCAGCGTCCGTGTCATTTTTCACCATTGTGTAAGGCCACCAAAAGTGACATTGGGGTATAATGAGATGCTCTTGTGTCCCTATCTGAGACACTACTGTGTTTCCAGTTTTATCTTCCAAATGGACCATAACTGTCACACCCACAGGAGGCGTATCATGGATAAGATGTCCAGATTTGGAAGATGCTCTAGAAGCGGATTCTGGGACGACATTTACATTGATACTTAAAGTTCCGGTTGAGCTTCGTGTGTCCACGTTTGTTGTCACAGTCATGTCATCAATATACGTTTTGGGTGTCGTGTACAAATATACAGGACGGTGAATGCCAGCATAGTTGAAAAAGTCAAAACTATACTGAAGCGTGAAGTAACCAGGCGGGTATCTAAATTCAAAGTTGCCAAACATGTACTCATTAAAATTTACAATTATCACTAAATTCCGAACTGGCATTATTTAAAATATAACAACAACAACAACCTGTCACCAGCAGGTCGGATAACTTTGCCTTGAGGAACAGTATCATCCGACAAAGTATTATTCACAGCAACAGTTATCCAATTTGCGGAATTGAAAGATAATAACGTCGGGTCCAATTCAGCATGAAACGGCAAATGACCCCCGGCATGTTCAACCACTCGCACACCGTTAACCCACTTTACATAGAAATTCGAAACTTGTTAGTAAGTATTACCAAAAATATATTATACACAAGATACAACAGAGTCAAAAATGCAAACACTAAAGCACTATCATTTATTATAAAGCTTACCACAATAGCATGATAGTTTACACCACCAAATCGCAGGAAGATTCTCTGTCTGGAAGCCCAATATCGTGGAATCCAGAATTCTCTATCGTACCACGCCCAGCCAACATGATCACGAATTGTTCGGTTTTGTGTGAGATCATTGTAACTGCTTGGAACTGGCATCAACTCGACTACCCCTGACTGAAATTGAACAAAGACAACAACAAGTACATAAAGCACATTACTTTTGAGTATGATTATTTGTATACTTCATCGTTATGTAACAACTTAATTTAGTAAATTGACATTTTATTCTTTTTACTGCACTATAGTTTACACAAGTAATGCAAAAAACAGTCGTTTACTTGTTCAAGTCGTTGACTGAACCATTCGTTGGTGAAACCCAGCTCAGGATCGTTTCTTGGGGCAATGCGAAACGACCAGATCCCATCGAGCGAACGAGTTTCTCTCGTTTCTGAGTCTTGAGGGAATAAAATTCCACATTCGCCGGTAGCCAAAATTGCACAAAATATGACTACGACAATGTCACATATTAATGCCATGGTGAGGGCAAATACAGAGCAATTCAACCGATAGCTCCTGGATCACAAGTCAAATTAAGACAGTTTGAATCCAAGGTACTGAATCTGATGCTTTCACAACAGGCGTCGTTAAGTCCTGTAGAACAACTGCACTTAGGATTTTATCAATAATATTTTACTGCTATTGTTGGTCTCGTTAAGGATTAACTACGTTTTTGGGACTCATAATTAATTTGGGCGCTACAATTGTTTGTAAATGAGGTACATGTACTATGAAGGATAATTTAGACATGACAAACAAAAATGTAATAAAGAGAAGAGAGTAATATGAAAGTGTGCAGTGACTGTTTGAACCGCTGGAAAGAACTGATGGAAACTGACACCTTAGCTGGTTCATCTCATCTCATGCAATGATGCAATGATCACTTCACGTTCCTTCCTTCGTTTGCACTTGCATCTGACTTTCCGTTGCTGCCTTGTTGAAAAGAGCATCAACGACAACAACTCCACTTTGTTAACAAAGTACAACTTCGTTTTTCCATATCTCACATTTTGTGTCGTGTGTGTTGATGTTGACTCTTCTGTCTGTATAAGTATAGAAATTGAACTGGAGGTTTTTACTACTTACTCATCTTTGCATTAGCATTGAACGTACTGTAATGGGACATAATGAGGTATTCATCAGTATGAGTGCACAATAATACCATACAATAAACAATAATATCGGAATTGTGTTTATAATGTACTTCGGAATAGCCACGGTAGAGCATTTATAGTGGAAACGAAAACTAAATGCATTTTGCTGGTCGTTGTATGAACACAAATAAAAGATAAGCTGTACAAGTATAAACACAAAAAGTCGACAAGGGAAACGGCATGTTATCAAGCACTACAAAAGTCCATCTTAGATTCTATATGGTTAGATGATAGTGATGAGATGAGGATGACTCGTTGTTATAATGCTGCTATCCGATTAATTTAGAGAGCGTCATCCCTCTTTAATTTGCACGGAGGTGGGAAATTCATCCGGCCATTCATTTCATCGAGCAGGTTCAAGGACAAAGACGCCTTCATTCCACTTTTCGACAATTTTGTCCCAAAGCAATTTTTGCAAAGAGTCAATAACATGGAACATTCTCCAGCAATAGAGCGTAGGTCCAGTGCAATGTACAGTCTGTTCACCCCACTTTTCCAACTTTTAATGCGTTTTTTCTACTTTTAAACTTAACACATTCATTGTTAGACTGACACTGGACACTGAGACGCACGTCTTTCCATTTTACCTCTTTCGTCTTTAATTGTTTTTCGTCTGGCTTTACATACTACAGAAGGGCAATTACCTCAACCTATTCTCCTCTCGTATGTATTACAGCATAAATATTAAGTTCGTAATGTTCACGAAAGCATAAACCTGGCACTTTCTTGCTGCAGCATATAATTCATACTTTATGCACAAATGTGTTTTTACATAATAACATTCTTTCGCATCAGTTGTCATTCTTGTGATTATCATTATGATCACTTTCACACTTTGCGTTAGAAAATCTATCGAATCTCGGTTTTGATAATTTTGCAAGGTGGTAATAATAAGCACCATCAGGCATTAGGCTGTATGACAGGAAAGAAAGATTTTGGCAAGCACGAGATTTTGAACTGTCATATATTAAATTGAAATGCCCAATGCCCAACCTTACATGCATAGGATTTATTAATAATTATTGGAATCCGTCGTTGTCAGGAGTCAGGACACGATCTGTGAAAGTCACACTGGGTATAAATAGTCAAACAAAGCATTGATTGATATATAAAGCAATAAAAAAGTAAATCTTCAAGGATAATGGAGACTCTATTTGGAGACAATATTTTTTTAACATCACGACAAGATGACTCGACGACTGACTCGAGGACTCGACGGTGACATGGAGCGGCTCAACATAATTTATGCTTGCATGCAGTTGCACTCGCACCCACGCTATGTCACACTCAGACTCCTCTACTACACTCTTTCATGTCATGTCACAGTCATGGGATAATTGCCACTGGTAAGTATTGCTAGGAATAATTGTGTCAAATGTTAAAACTATGCTGGAAGACGAAAAAACTAAAGCATATCTGACATTACCTCGTATTAAAGCATGATAAGTGATTAATGATTACTAACAGTAATAACTACAGTACTGCTTAGCTAAAAATATTAATGCGTTTTAAATTGCCGTCTGCAATATGCGATTACTAGAGAAGTAATTTAGAGTAATTAGTAATAGAGTTCAGACAACACTAACTTGAACACCTGTGTTTTAGCATATTATCTAAAATAAAAATTACTAAACTTTCCAGGAGGTTTGAAAAAACACGGTTAACTGCTAAGCGATGATTCAAATGTGAATGAGCTCATATCCTACATGCACAAAGGAAGTTGACATAATAATGCGTAGGAATGAGAAGTCCACTTTATTACAAGGATGATTATCACTGCATACTTTGAGAATAAGTCATTTCATTACTCATTATTACGCAGACAGAGAGAAGGAAATGAGGAATTCAGATATTATTAACATTAAGAGATTCGATAAAAGGATGGCCCCAAATGTTAACGTCAGCATGAGGAAGTTTTCTTTGGAGACAACGAATTTCATCGCTTCGAAGTTTTTGTTCATGGTGACTCACCCAAACGTTCAGAGTGGACAAAAATGGAAGTTTCAAAAGAGCATTGATACTAGCGGAATTTTCATGCAACCTCGCCGTGTCATTTTTCAACGTTGTGGACTACAAATATCAGTTATCAAAATGGCATTATATTATTGTACTTAGTAATTTAACACCTATTTAATTTAATTCACCTGAATGTGAAGCGTCCTCAGTTCTTTTATATGGATAATTCCGCCCATCACTGACGCAAATGTTAACCCACTTTGGCACAATCCCAAAGACTGCAGATCTGTTTTTCAAAACAAAATTACCATGCACAATTTTAATTGCATATAAATTTGTTAAGGAAACCAAATGAAAATATATAAATGATTTCTCTTACGTTGTAAATAATTACCAATATTTAAAGTTGTGGACTCCGACAATGAGGCTGTCTCCTTTTCTGGTGTCGTTTCGGATATCATTCCAGTAAAAGCTTCATCCGTGACTCCAGATTTTCCCTCAATACTCAGTCTAATTAGTGAGGGAAAATGTTTATAAACGTTGTACAATGCTGCATTGTTTTCAAAAGAGCAGCATAAACTGTTCAAGTTCGGAAAGTGTTCATGTACGGTCGTCACGTCATTGCATGATAGGATTTCTGTCAGTTTGAGATTCGTTTATGGAACTGTACCCAACCTTTGTTCCGGGAAAGAGATTTCCTCTAACTTTCTTTTGCCATGGTGTGTCCAATTCCAAGAAACTGAGTTGAGGAAGGTTATCAATATAATACGCCAATGCTGTACTGGAGAAGCGTACACTTAACCATTTGAGCTTGTGCATTACTGGAAATGTCAATTTGACATTCCTTTGAGGTTGTCGCAAAAGTAATCCTTTATCTTGCACAGTGACCTTTAGGTATTCAAGCGTGGAAGAAAGTACCTTAAAAAGTCTTTGAATATACTCTTGAGTCACTCTGTATCCAAGCTCGATGGAGATACGACGCAATGCCGGGCAAGAAGACGCGACTTGAGCAATTACTTCATTTGATGCAGGATACCCGTAAAGGAGTTTGCATAAATCCAAGTTCCTCAACGATGTCAACTTAACTATATTTGACAGTTGAAGGAATTTATCACTTGGAACTTTTAATTCGGTTATTCCAGCATAACTTCCTCCAATCATTCTAGCAATGGTTTCCACACAGATTGTGTCATGCAGTTGAAATACGGCTAAATGGTTTAATTTAGGCATGTTGAGGAGGTCAAAAAGAGGAGGAAACCGAAGTAAATGATCGTCCACTGGAATGTACTGTGTCGAAAATAACTGTAATTCTGAGAGTTCTGGAAGAATTATTGACTCCAATTTGACATAATTATTTTTGTTGCTATCACTAGGATCCCAGGGATGATATACGAATTTCAAATATTGGATGTTTGATTGAAACGCACTGAGGAAATCATATAGACCTTCCAATTTCTCAGCGGTCGGGTAATCAATAATGTACCGAGTGTAGGGAAAAAGACTCGGTTCTTCCAAAAACGAATTCAACATTGTTGATTTGTATTGAGCTAATGCTTCATCAGTACGGAGGCAAACCACGGCTTTCTTTCTCAAAATTCGAGTAGCTTCATAGCACCAAAGAGAGCAAACTAAACGACACTCAAGGAGCGCACGAGGTTTGCAGTATATAAAGATGTTCTCCAAAACCTGAAATACAATTAATTTGAAATACATGATTTTATCAAACGGAATTCGTTCGAATCTATAAATGAATTTAATACATTTAGTATAACTTACATGCTCATTCGCAAAAGGGTTCAACCCGGACATGATTGATGATACGGATAAACAACTATAATTGACTGAATTGACAAAATTTCGGTATTCGTATACAGATTCAGATGAAATCGGAGACAAACCTTTCGACAAATGCGAAATGAACGCCGTGCCTTGGACATTCCAAATTCTCAAAAGTATGCATGTTGCGACTTTTAAGTTTCAAGGCTTTCGGTTCTAAAATTACACCTCGGGCAAATGTTTTAGCAGTGTTATTTATAAATATGCTGTCGACTTTGTCTAGTTCTATATAGACCACAATCACAATGTGTGTCGTTGCTTCACATTCACGTTCATGACTTGAATTAAACAGCACTACGATTTAAAGTTGAATGGCAGTTTAATTGAAGAAGTTTTGTTAAATAAGACAGTCATTCATGTACGCATTAAAAGCCGTTTACCATCAAATTTAATGTAGAATGTCGTACAATAATTTGTACAAAAGCTCAGCTTATTACATCACTTCTTGCATGTATTGCCGTTGATATGATTTTTCATGACAGTGAGACAGTGACAGAAAACATGAAATTCAAATGCATTCAGAATTCTTGAGAGATCTCAAAAAACATTAAGAATCAAACACCTCAAAATTGCATTCTCAATTCTAGAGAGCGCGTACGAGAAATTCACACCCAACCCGGCAATCCTTACAATTCTGCTCTGTCTTGTCTTGTCTTGTGTGAGACTGACTTTTTAACCATTTTTCCTGTCCATTTCATTGCACTTGACAGTACATCAGAATGGAATTCATTCCTGATTCGAAATCATAAAATCTAATAAAACCAAAATGGACAACAACATAAAAATTTATGAACCTCATCTTGTCATTAGTTCTATAGAAATATCTGGTGTGTCAGCAAAGGTATGTTCAATTCTATTGACGGTTTACTTTAATTTTACTATAACTATAGTTACTATATAACTATAGTGACATTTTTAATTGAAAACGATTGCTGATTTTCACATTATGTATTATTATATTCTGATTTCATTTCATAGGTGAGCTGTATAGAATGTTCAGGAAGTCGTATGTTCATTGGAACCTTAGAAGGGTATGTTTCATATTAAATTAATTAAATGGGTGTATTTTATGTTTTGCAATGAATTAAGTATTCGTGTCCTTTTTGTTCAGGATTTTGTTAGAATATTTCATCACTGATGAATGCCACAAGTCAAAAATTCTATTTTCAAGAGTACGAGAGTCCAATCTTAATAAGGTACGGGTTCATTATGATTACGTCGTTTTTGTGAGTTTGAGGAGCTTTGATTAAAAACTAGTGGGATGATCCATGTTTAGTAAGATTTTTTTATGTGTTTTAGGGACAGCCAATTATGCACATTCGATGTGCTTCGGCCTTTGACAGTCTTATCATTCTTACAGGAGCTACACTTTCAATTTATGATAGTCAAACGCTAGAGATGAAGGGTACGAACAGTGTGACAAATGTCACCTGTTTTGCAGTGGATGAAAATCCGCCCCAGGCTGACCCATTTGCGTTATCTGTAATATAAGAGCATTTTATATAATATAACATTTTGAGAAAAATGTATCGATATTTTTGAATTTTTTGGTATAGGAATATTAACGATATTGGGGATGTATTTCAATATTTTCAGCTTTGTCTTTCTCGAAGGAAGACTGTGACAACAGCTCAGGCGTCGGAGAAAGGGTTTAACATTCTGAGGGAAGTAAACTTAGAAGCGGTCGCAACAGCAGTGGCAATTGAGTCTGGTTTAGTTTGTGCAGCTTTGACATCCGGGAGATATGTTTTCGTTGATATGAATTCAAGCAGGAAATCAGTTCAACCATTATGCGATTTTGATCCGAAGGAGGCTCAGGGTCAAGTTATCCATGTTGGAAAAGAAGAGTTCCTTGTCATTGGTCCAGGGGGGTTAGGTGTTTTTGTGACATCCCAAGGAACGAGTGAAAGACCACCAATTGTATGGATGGAGAAAATATCGCAGATTGCTGTGGACGGAATTAATGTGGTAGCTGTTGGATCCGGTGTCATTTACTTGAACAGGTTTTGTTGTGTTGTATTCATCTCATTTATATTAATGTTAAAAGTTAGAAACTTTACTATTTACTTTACTTTTTGGCTTTTTTTAGCTTACCGGATCCAACTTCAAACAATTGTATTTCATTTCCGGGAGCCAAATGTTTATCACTTAGTGAAGGAAAACTGTACGTAGGAACTGCAAGAAGTCTTTATCATTTTAAACCTGTTTCTGTTGCAGATCAAGTTGAAGTACGATTAATTACGTTTTCATAGTTATGTTGATCGTTAACTTATGTCTAACATATGTAAACATTTGCTTTCCAGTCGTTGCTCGATACTGACGAAATTGATCGTGCTTTGGGATTAATACAAATGTCACATTTAAAAACCGACGAACAACAAATTTTGTTGAAGAAAGTGCATCAAAAAGCCTTGTTTATTCGTATATCTGCTTTAAATTTAGATCTAGCAAAGGAGTCATTAAAAGAATCGGGAACAGATCTTCGGGAGGTACATTCCCGTACATTCGTAATTATGATTGCTGTTTTTGTGTTGTATCAAAAACGATTATGTGAATACCATTGTATTTTTGTACAGATAATTAGTTTGTTTCCCTCAATTTTGCCGGAATCCACAACATTTACTAGGAGTTTGCCACCAGTTCACAATTTCTTAGATGCTAACCAGGTAACTGAATAATGATGTGACCATAGAAAAAGCAGCTCGATACCCCCTTTTTACTGTGCATTTTATATTTTGCATTAATAGATGTTTCAAGGTGATGAAGCAAAAGTGACCCGCTTACAAGACTTTGCTTTAAACGTTTTACTCGCAGAGGCATCAAGTACACAATCCAAGGTAAAATATTTTTAGAGGTAATATGATTTATCTTTTCGTACACAAGGAGTAACATAGCATATTTTTGTTTAGGATTTATGTACTGCGCTGTTAAAGTTGTCCGCAAAACATTCTAAATCTCAGTTTCAGAAGCTTTTAAATGACACCAACGTAGAAATGAATGCAGACTATGATGATTTCCTTGAGTGGCTCATGAAGTTCAAAATGTATGATAATGCTGCCTCTGTACATAAATATCGAGGATATTATAGAAAGGCACTGGACATTTGGATGGATTTGGGAAGTGAAGTCATTAAATGTGGAGAAGGCGACGAATTTCAAGGACTGGATGCTATAGTTAATATTCTATCCGGGTAAGATGTAGTAATTATTTTGGATGGATGATTAATTATTTAATAATTTGATTCGTAATTTTGAATGACGTTTTAAAATTTAGAAGCGGCGATGACAAACTGGTTTGGGAATATTATGAAAAACTTTGTAGGCTCGATACTGCAAAAGCCGTTGAAGTATTTAAAAGACGAAAACCGTCTCCAACATTTCCCCCGTTAAAAGTGGCAGAGAGACTGGCTTCACTTCACGGGCACTGCATTGGTTACCTTGAGCATTGCATCCGGATACATGGGGTTGAAGACGAAGACGTTCATACTTATCTTGCAACTATGTATATTCAAGAAGTCACCCAAGAAGGAAAGGAGAATTCTCCACTTCGCGATGCTTTTCGACATTTTCTCATTGACTCGGGTCATCTCAAAGTTCAATTTCTCATAGGAAGAATCAAAAACACAAATTTAAGACTTGAGTTGGCAATTCTACATGGCAAGGCTGGAGATCATGTCCCTGCGCTGAAAGTGTTCTCTCGAGAGCTCAAGGATTATTTTATGGCTGTCGAGTACTGTAAAAAATTGAAGAACTCTAGTCAAAGGCGTGCAGCATTTTTAGACCTCTTGAATATCTACCTTGAAGATGGGTTAGAAAATTTAGAACATGACACTATTTTTATTATATTAACGTTAAAATTATTTAGCGTTTTTTTTGTTATTATGATTAGTGATAAAGACACAATAAGTCCTCATTGTCAAGATCTACTCACTCAATTTGGAGAAGAGTTTGAATTGTGTAGCATTCTGCCTCTTTTACCAGACGAATGGTCTCTGACTGTCATTTCAAATTTATTGCGACGTGCCGTACGAGTACAAATCCATAAGGTATTATATTAAGCATTAAATTTACAACGCATTATCATTATATAATGATACTTTTTGTGTTCATCACCGATGTCCGATATTTTAGCAAAGACAAGCTACCATGATTCGAGGCCTCACACACAAAATATTCATAGACTACACTGTCGTTATGGATGCCAATGATCAAGGATACAGATTTGACGAGGACAGTGTATGCAACATTTGCTGTCGACGTTTAGATTCCATTGAACCTATTGCTTACAACAAAGGAATTGTGGTTCATTTAAAATGTGTATGAACAACTACAAAAACTCGTCTTTTACTATTGACGCATTTATTGAAAATTTTTTTTCCTTCAAGCCCAGTAATAAACAATATTCCATAAACCGCAAACATTAAAGTATCGTAAGGATAATATATTATCTAGTAATAATACTTAGTAATAAGAATTTTGTTCACGCATTTACGGCTCTTTTGCATTGTTCACTTTTGTTGTAAATCCATTCAATACATTTTGCTTTGAACCATGATTTTGGAACGTTTCGGGAAGGATGGCAGATTCGTGTTGTATGGGTGTTTTGGTAGAAGTTGCCTCTGTTGTTGCTTTCTTCTTATTCATATTCCCAGCGTGCCCGTGTCTGTGATGATGTTTTCGACGTCGGTGTGGATGCTTGGCTTTATTACGGTGATGATGATGTTTCCTTTTGGACTTATCTTTTGTTTCCTTTGGCTGCAATTGTTCGCCTATGACATAAAAACAAGATAATTAAAATTTCAGAATCTGCATAAGCATTGTACTGTGGATATTAGTAAATTGAGGTGTTCCGTAATCCATAATCAAAATGCTATGAAACCTGTATGAGCTTCCTGGAGTCCAGTTTCCAGAGCTTTTTCATCCTTCGCTGGTGCTCCTGAGCAGACTGTCAAGTACACAGCAAGAATAACTGTGAACAGAAGAAAAAGTTTTCGCAAATCCATCGTGACAAAATTGAAATTCTTTCAATTTTTGAACTGGACGTTGCGTTTAATGGACAATGGCAGAATGGACTTTCTGCCTACTGCCTACCCCTCTCTCTCTTTCTCTCTCTACGTTTTTTATCAAACAAGAAGTCGGTGAGCTGGTATGTTCACCTTTAAGTAGTAGAAGAGGAACTGGACAGACGAGGTGATGGAGCTGAGCTTCAGAAAACATGAAAATCATAGAGCCTGACGAAGAAAAAGAAGCTATACTCCCGAACAACACAACACAACCCATGATGGTTCCTTCTTTATGTTTATGTACATGGGTTGTGGTTGTGGGATAGCATTTTTTTTTACTGAAGACGAAGAAAAGCATTCCAAGCGTAAATTGCCCGTGTTTCAACTCTGCCTACACAAGTACTCCCTTCTTGGTTGAAAATGATGATGAACATAATTTTCCTTTGTCTTTGCTCCTTTCGTGTGACAGGAAGCTGTGTTCTGGACGACTACTGGAGTGGATGCGCAGGTGGAATCATCGCATCACTCGGTTATATAATATAATTAAGTTCTTGCAACCTCAAAGCTAATAGCATTACTTTATAGTTATAGTAGTGCGCTATGCTTGCATCCTTTCTTTGTAAGTATCGTATTATGTCGTTTCACTACTTCATCTAACACTGAGTTCATTGTAATTAATATAAGGGAAAACAGACACGTGCCACACACCAAAATACATATACAATTCCTCCCCATGCAATTGTCTTATCGATCTGAAAACTATACTTTAAATGCCAAGAAAAAATGAATGTGAATTGCATAATTCGCCCATTTGTGAGAGTTTTAAAGCTTCTAGCAAAGGAAAACGGATGAGCTTTAAGGTTGGTGAGCTGAATAATTTCTGCCTGTGTAGATTGAGTAGAATCCCATGATGATGAGATCGAGTGTTATGAATTGAGAAGAGATGAAATGAGATTGAAACTAACAACATTCCAGTTCTGTCCGAAGAAGGCGAAAGGAATGCTGATTTGCTGTGCATCTTGCCCTTCCTTTGCTTCTCGTTCACATGATCTTCTGTCGAATTAAAACCGGCCTATCCGCATGGAAAGGATGAGACGATGAGGACTGAGGAGTTATTGCCATAGTATAGAAGTCGAATGAATGCTAAATAAATTCTTTAGGAGAGGGGCAACTTACGACTGCCTGCAGAACTGAAATGGCGCAACCAACAACCCAATCTAAAGTATTATTCGTCCTTCCTTATCCTTATCAAGTAATTTCAGACTGTAATATTACTCTATTTGACAACTTTCATGAACCTGCTTCAGGCTAATTATCCAGTACAACGAAGACACGAAGGTATGAATAAGTATGCAATTTCACGCTAATGTTTAGAATCATCCGATGATCCTATGATGATCACTTACTGCAATTTAAAATGTATGAAAATGCAGTCTACAGTGCGCAAAAAACCG
>JABASF010000446.1:0-42160 GCA_019776145.1 Harlomillsia oculata | reverse complement strand
TTAATATAGTTTTATATAAAATACGATGTGCAATTCGAGCAATGTAACAGGGTTATGCGGGTTATCACAATTTCTGCCTCATAAATGTTCATATGATAACTTTTTGCATTTATAGCAATTTCTTGCTCTTTCATTAAAAAGGAAAAGTGGCATTTTACTACTTTCTGGGTATCGGGTATGCGCATGCGTGTGGGTCGGGTCGGGTCACAGCCTCTTAGCGCCGCGCCGGGTTTGCATTTAGCATTGCGTGCGATTCCTCAACGAATAATTCTGCAAGGTAAACGTCAAGAAGACATATATTTAGAATAAAAATAAATTGTAAAGGTTTGCTTTTTGATCTATTTACCACTGAATAATCTAAGTACTTTTCGGCAATATTTTTTCTTTGAACTGACATGTATGTACTTATTTTGAAATTTTGAAAGATGTGTTCGACGGCTTCTGACGTGTGCGACATGTACGAGATGTTGTCCAAGGAAGGAATGGATGTTTCGATTAAGTTCCCAGGATTGACATTGAACAACATTGGTTTCGACGCAGCATTTGGCAATTGCAAAAGCACTGGAGAGCGAGAGTCGCCATGAATTGAAAGCTGCATTTGTGGAAAGAATATGTTCACTAGTTCATGAGAGGGAGAGTCGCTATGAATTGAAAGCTGCATTTGTGGAAAGAATATGTTCACTAGTTCACTGGACGAATGAAAGAGGAAATTCCAAAGGCATTGGTAATGTCATTTCTGCATTGTTGTCGTTGTATGAAAAGCATTAAAATTAGAATCCTAAATTAAAGCGTAACATTTACTTTGGGTTTCGATCACATGTAGAGTTACATGCTGGGTGACTCCAGGAAAAATCATTGCATTATAAAATTATATAAATTATAAATGGGATGAAAAAAAATTGACGAATCATTCATATTTATGGTTAAAGTTAAAGGTTAGGACGTTCTACGTCGTATTTATGTCGTATCTCGTTATGACTCGACTCGTATCTCGTATAAGGTAAGGAGGAGCAGAAGAGAGACAGAGACGCGACGAAATGGGCACTTGGTTTATCAGCTGCTACACTCCGGTACTCACCAAGTATGAACTTATATGATAGTAGGTCACTCCACTCTCTGCCCATGGTCATGCGTTGACTTTCTATTTAACTAATCAGTGGGAATATTTTAATTTAGTTTAGTTACCGTCCTCAAAATTGCACGCTTGGCTTAAATGTGCTCACATTATACTATATCTTTGACTAAACTGCTAATCCATAGTTTATCAATTCATCCTACAGAAGGTGAGTTTGGACAAGATTAATTTCTTACAATACGGTAACTTTTTTTTAAAGTTGGGAGATATATCCGTTATGAAATTTCCAACGGGTGTGGTGTAACGTGTAACTATTCTACTTAGAAGACTGACGAAGACGACCCTGGAAAATATAATAGAAAAATATGAGTGGAAAGACTTTGGATTATCAAGATTTGATGAAAGCTGCTACTAAAAATGCGTACTACGGAAATAAACAGGTACGTTTCCGTTTTTTATTGTACGTTATTTGCTATACGTTTGATTTTGTGACAGGTTCATTCATGGAAGTTGTTTTTTGTCATTTTTCACATCGCACAGGCATCAAAACAGATATTCCCAAACTTGGCGAAGAAAATTGACCCTAAACAGGAAAAACTCAATTTTGGGGTTCAAAAGTTTTTGGCTCAAAAGAAGCAAGAAGAAGAGAAAAAATTAGCAGAAGAAAATGCGAAAAGGGACAAACTTCTAGCTGTTCGAAACAATGATCGCAAACAGAAAAAGAAAGTTGCTGCCATGTTAAGAATGACCAAATCTGCCAATAAAGCTTGTGTGGCCGATGCTGCACATTGCCTTGAACAGTCCGCTAGTAATTTGGGTAAATTATATATTTGTTCATGAAAATTGTAATGGGTTAAATGGAAAAGGGGATCGTTTTTATTATTANCAGTCCGCTAGTAATTTGGGTAAATTATATATTTGTTCATGAAAATTGTAATGGGTTAAATGGAAAAGGGGATCGTTTTTATTATTATTGTTCTTTTTTATGTATCTAGAAATGGTACAGTGTGATGATGATGACTACGGGTATGAGTCGGAATTCGCCAAGAAGTTCCATCAACAGATGATGCAAAAGTTTAGTCAAAGTAGTCAGAATATTCAGCGAGCTGATAATAGTAAAATCTCATTAGCTAATAAAACGTCTACAAGATCAGAAATTTCAGCTAATAAACAAGCGATATCGTCTTCGTCGTTTAGTAGCGATTCTTCCAATGAAATTAAAAAATCCATCTCTTATTCACAAAAGGCAAAACCTAGACGTCCACCGCCACCAGTTCAGTCATATGGTGAACTACTTCAAATGGCGGAGCAATGTAGCAAAGCCCAAAAACAATCTGCGCCAATTCTTCCACCAATTCCAAAACCAAGGGAAGGTGAATTTGAATTTGGTCGCCCAATGACTGCTAAAGAAAAGGCTGAATACCTTCAAGAAAAAGAAATGAAGGATCGAATACAGAAAGGATTAGTCAATCCAATCATTCAATCTGGGCGTCCGGATCGTTCGACGTCAGGATCTGGAAATAAATCGGTTGTTCCACCCAAGGAAACAAAAGTATCTAACACTAAAGAGTTAACTTCTAAAAATCCTAAATTATTGAAACCGCAGCAAAGTATTCGACCGTTACCTACTCCGGAATCTGATAGTCATACGATTAAGCAAGCAAGGCCGGGTCCTCCTGATAGACGAAGTGATGTATCCCCAACTCCACGCACATTCAGCACTGGTTCTGATTCTCAAAAAAGGCATTTGGACAATCGCAGAGACCACGGAGCTAATAGACAACAAAGATCACAAAATAGTCAGAATGCGCCGGCTTCCTCCGTGTCTTTTAGAACATCCAATGAAATCTCAAAGGAGAAAATTCAAAGCAAACCGAATAAGGAAATGCAAATAAAAGTTGAAAAAGAATACAAGCTTAGTAATAGTAATCCAGTTGCTGGAAAAGAAATATTACGGGAGAAAGACCAAAAGCGAGCTATGGAACGTCGTCGTGAATCTCCTCGTCCTACTTCCCCTCATCGTAATCAAGGACATTCTAGACCTAATCCGAGCAGACATGGAAATGAATTGCAACGTAAAAGGCCAAGCCGTCCGAATCCACAGACTCATCTGAAACGTAACTACATCTTTATATTTCAATCTTGTTGTGTCATTTGAAAATTAGGTTTAAAATGTGTAGAAACAATTATAATATGTTTTTAGGACGCAACGTTATCGACAGTGATGAGTATGATTCCGAAATGGATGATTTCATCGACGACTCTGACGCACCGGGTGGTGGTTCAATTTCTGATGTGATAGGCCAACTGTTTAATTACAATAGACATCGGTATGCAGATGAATCCAGTGGGGATGATGAGTGCATGGAATCAAGTTATATGCAGCAATTAAAAGAAGAACGTTATAGTGCTCGAGAGGGTAATGCACATTTTTCTTTGTTTATCATGCTTGCTAATGGCAACTGTTGTAAGTACACTTTTTCTAAAAACTGCCTTTACATACTCAACGTGGTTTATCTCAGGTTTAAGAGAGGATTTAGAAGAAGAACGAAAAGAGCGCGAGGAGGAAGAACGCCGTCAGAAGCGGAAACTAATGATGAAGCGACGATAACTAAAACAGTAGTGGTAGTGACGTTTGTGCCCTTTCGCTTAAACATTTGTCGCTACGAAGCATTGGTGGCTTCAATTTTTGTAACGCGTATATTTTTTATTACATGTGACAAATAATACCAAGCATTGTACAAAGTTCGAAGTACTCACCCTTTTCCGTTGAATAAATTGTACTATAGTACGAACATTGTACAATTCCTGGTATTATTTATTATTAATAACAATTACCGTATAATTTTGCAGTAGTAAACTCAAATCGTGTTAATTAATGAATTATTAAAACCGCGTGGTTAATAATTTAGTGGCGCACCTTCATTGGTTCCTAACCCTGTCAGATACGACAAAATTGAGTCCACTTATTGGTAATGGTATTCGTACTGGTTCAATGCTTCAGGAAGTTTTTTCTTTTTGAACGCAATGTAATAAAGAACATCGGATTGTTAATGTGTGACACTCAGTGCGATTTTCTTGCAATGTTTGATGCTTATGAATTGTTTTAATGCAGCAGAAGCCAAAATAATTTCAATTTTATTCTTTTTGTTTGTGCTTTCATTCCGGACAAAAACGTATGCATTTTATGGATTTATATTTTATAAATTCTGTCTTTCTTAATTAGTTGTTTAGAATCTTCTCGATGTTAAAGCATTTAAAATCAGAAATTGTGTAGTATATAACATGTAATACAGTAGCAAAATTCGTTGTTAGCTTCGAATCCAAACTTGACGTTTATATTTGTAAATACAGACTCTTATATTCTTGCCATGTGATACTTGTAACGGTTCGTGTTTCTGCATGCGAATAAAGCGGTTTGTTCCCTTAACAAGTTAGTGACGTATGTGAAAGTCTGCAATTATTAAGGATGAAGATGACAATTTGAATAGCTTGTGAACGTTAGTAAAGACGTGAGAACAGCTTTAGTCATGGCATTGAGAGTCGTAGTCGTAGGTAAAGGAGGAGGAATGTTTGCATGTACATGTGGCAGGTTGACAGGAAGACTAACTGAGTTGGTAATTGGTCCGTCTCCCTGTCATGTCTCATGAAGGAACTGACAAATTAAAGTGCACATTCGGAATTCCTCTTCAGTCTGCAATCAGACCGAGGCAGTTGAGAAAAGTATAGAGGACGAGTGACATGTAAGTAAAAAGTGCTCATGCTCATTGGGACAATGCAATACTGTAATACTTGAGTTTTACTTTACTTTACTTTACTATTATATGATACAAAATGTACATCGTACACTATGATTTACGACGCAATATTATTTCTTGCGTTTTTGTTTTCGTGGACTCGTCATCTTATTTGATCCTTGCATCTTTGCTTTCATGTCATTGCTGTTCATTGTAAAAACATAAAAGCAAGAAATGAAGATAAATTATGCATTTCATCAAAGGAAAGATAATATAAACTCTCATTATTAAAAAAGTTAGTTTGCTTTATTGGGACAATATATAGACTGGTTGAGTAATTGAGTAATACTCGACTTTTTTCCTTTTTTATTAGTACTGTACTATAATATGAAGACTAATTTAATTATAATAGATAATACACGTTCAATTTCAAATTATATAGTTAGAAATAAATCATCATCATCGTACATTTATTTTCACCACGCATTTATATTCGTCTATGATTTTATGATACATTACGTACGTATTACAGGGTACAAATACAAATACTACATCGAAAGACATGTCGCATTCCATGCAGTTCTTTCTTTACACCTTATAATTATAACCTTACCTTACACGTATTTCAATTACATTCCTATAGCATATATTCATTCATTCTAAAAGTATGCACTTCATTATTTATTTTTACCGTTACCATCATACTATGTTTGCAAAATTTTGCATTTGACCGTCTGTAAGTAATCAAAGGTCAGGCATTTGTTTTTTGTTCCAATGTTTTAAAACATTTTACAGTCGATATGCTCGATTAATAAAAAAAATTGGACAGGATACAGATGTAAAGAGATGAATTGGATGACAATGACTCGCTTCTTGTAACATTTGAGGACTTTGATGCTTTTTGGTAGAGGACTAAGTTTGTCGTTCATTGCTGGAGCTCAAGAGCCCAAACATGTTGCGGCCAACCTGTCCTCCCTTTAGATTTGCGGTCGCTCGTTCCCCCATGACAATTGGTTGCATTCAATTCAGCCATCTGAAACGAATGAGACCAAAAATAACCATATTAAGCTCGATTTGAACTAATCGAACTAGTCATAATCTTTGATTGCTTTGTCACGTTTTTACACTAACGTAGCGAAAAACAATGTAAAAATATGGGTTCTTTCATCGTTCGTCCGCCATGTTGCAAATTGCATTCTTACCTTTACAATTGCAATCAACAATGGCATGCAAATTCTTTCTCACGACCGAACGTCTGGTTTACTGCTTTCCAACGAGTTCCCACATTTATTTTCATATTCCATAACGCTTTTAAAAAGTTTTCAACGACAAAATCAATTCTTCATAAAGTCTCCTCTCATCTCAGTCAGCCTCTCGTATAGTAAACTGAGCACTTTTAAAAGGGGACCGCTACTGACTTTCGTACTCTACTATCTATTTTGTATTCCGCAGTTTTCATAAAATGTGTTTCATCAGGGCAAAACGGGTTGTGTGAGTGAGAAATGTTACCCATTCACTGTGTACATACATATACTTATTCCAAAATCAATGTATTTTGAAGATGGTGCTGGTGGATTTATGTGTTCACAACAGTGGTTTACACAACCTTTGAGGTCTCTGTGAACTTCCCAAGGGCCCCATTTCCTCTTGTAGTATAGATTGAAAGGCGTAATATCATCCTTTTTCATACCCCTTATTCTGTTCTACTCATCAGTTCAAATATCGAGAAGTTCAAACGTTCAAAGACACAAGTGACACGAAAACCAATGAGTGTTTTTTTCACTCGCGTACTCGGTTACAGAAAATGTCACATTAAACTTTGCTGTAGATACTTTCATGCAATTGGAGTTTTAGAAAGTTTTCACGGATTTTTTGAAGGAAAAATAACAGTTCATGAACGAACTAGTTTTGATTAACATTAATAGGGATTAATATTATTCTGCTTGATACCTACACTGTCAACGTGTGAAGGTTGAATGCATGAAGTAATAATAGCGATACCAAAACATCCTTACCGTACACGTTCTTTTCATGCATAAACAGGATGTCAAAAATGATTTGAAGAAACGCCAACAAATGCGTTACACTGTATACGCATTGTACGGCGTAAAGTGTGACGGACTAAGTACACTCAAGTCAAAGCCGTACCGAGAAGAATTATATGCTCGAGCTATAAAAAAAACGAAGCAAATATGTTAGTGGGAAAGAATCAAAAAAGAAAGAAAATGTTATAGAACTGTGGGGTTCATCGTCATTTTTCGAAATCTATAGTGTGAATGTATGAATTCGCCAAAATGCAATCATTGAAAAAGTCTGAAAGCTTGGAACATTGAAGTGGAAAAGTGTTTGGGAAGTAGAATTTGTAATTTGAAATATATACGAGGAGTGTGTGCACATAACCTACACAGTTGACTTTATAACCCTATGTAACAGTTTAGTGGAGATAAGGTTGTGAAGCATGAGATTTGGATGAAGTATGAAAAACGCCTGGTTCCTCAATCCTCATCCGCACACCCGAACCCGAGTCAAAAAGATTTTGAGTGTGTGCCACCCTTTGGATACTTTTTCCAAGATCTGGTTTCTGTCCGGGAGACGAGGCGAGAGGAACCAGGCAATTTTCCCAGTTTCTATCTTGTGTGCTTATCTAGACGAGCAGAGACGCCGCGCCGCTCCTGCTCTCAAGTATATTTTCCCAGCCTGCAATTTTCTAAGGAGGAACCACCAGGATTAACTATATTTATATTTCCCGATGGCCCATTCGAGCTTAGGTTCTAATGGACTCTTCTATGTACTATGCTTGATTTGATTACGTTGTCAAACGTGTGTGTGGTCAACCAGGGGGTCGTGTGCGCAAATCATCTAGTAAATCTTCTATGTTAATCCAACTAATAGCTTTCACTTGTTCTATCACTTGGTCTCACAGATCGTTCTGCCAGATCATCATTTTTGCCCAATTTACCAAGGGCCATGTGACCCTAATCATTTGACGTATCAACATCAACGCCCCTTCACTCTACCCGTCTGTATACTAAGTTCCTATTATTTCATTATTGCTACAGACAACGTTTTCACACAGGGCACTACGCGATTATTGTGTTCTGGCTCATGGAATTGGAGAGTTATTGTTTCGAAAATTGAATTATATACTTTATACTATACATTCAAACCCGTTTAATGACTTACCAAAAGCTCTTTCTTCCTTTTCTCATCACTTCTAGCCAGTTTCCGTGAAATTTCTGCCGTGAAGGCAGCTGGTGTACGGGACGGGTCGTCTCCGGACAATACATCGGATAAGTAGGCAATGTACGATGTGGCGAGTCGCAAAGTTTTGATTTTACCTATAAGAACCACAAAGTAATATTTTGTAATTACAAAAATCATTTGATCTCCAGATGGGAATTGGGAATAGTTTCTGATGCACTTTCATTCATCGTTTAAGAATGGGGATGTTGATCGATAGACTGATTTCTAATTTCTTTATGACATTACGCTGGTGTGTCAAATGCTATTTATGCTCATACATTTATCTCTATGATGTCAGAGTCAAAAGGTCATACTTGCTTTCATCAAGCCAAGATTGATGTGGAAAGCTTGAGAATTTGTACGACACTCGTTTGGAAACGCCAATGACGTTCCTTTTCCTTTCACAATATCTTAATCATGAACAATCAAATGCTTTCATATTCATTATCGAAAAGAAGTGCAAGAAATACAACTTTGTATTTTCGTTCACAGCACGCACTGAAGCAAAGAATGGTAGTATATGAAATAAGACGTATCGTATTTCTGGTCTCTTAGAACTTTAAGTAGATGGGGCATTTCAATACTGGTTTATACATGACTTCATTTTAATGACAATTAGACTTACTGAGTTTCGTGTCAGCAGGAACGTTGGGGATACAATCACGTAGTTCGGCGAAGGCATTGTTAATGGACTGTGTTCGTCGTCTCTCTTTCTTGTTGGCAGTTGTTCTTCGTTTTCCAGTTCTTGGGGGGTTGGACGGGGACAAGGGGTTATCTGGACTAGGATCATGGGTCAAATGACTTGTGTCCCAAACGTATGTTACGGTAGACGGGGATCTTGAGACACCGCCGCCATAAAACTCTCCGGCACCGCCACTTCCTGCGCTGCAACAATCGTCAATTTCATTCGGACTCACGAAATGATGAGGATGATGATGTGCATTTGCTGAAGTTTCGGTATGATGAGGGTGGAATTCGTAGTATTGTTGAACATTCTGTGATGAATGCATTTCACTCGGAACGTAGTTTTCATTATACGCCTCCTCAGGACTTGGACCACTACACCATGCAAAGTCGGTGTACCCCGCCGGAGTATTCGGTGACTCTCCTGACGGACACGCGAGGGGCGGACCGCCCAATGACAATGCGCTGTGCATTGTTTATATTGATTTGTCTGTTCAATTTAATCACAATAACCGCCTTTAATTGTCAAAAGGCAATCTACACTAAGAACCAGCAATCTCTTTCACTCACTAACACTCAGGATCGTTGGATTTAAGGTCACTGGGGCTATGTGAGTCAAACAATGAACAGCACAAGGCACACGCAAAGGAATATAATGAATTGGAACTGGGCTTGCACTTTGTGAAAACGACGAATTGTTACTTCATAATTCTACGTTTTATGCACTATTTTGAAATGAATTAACCTTAGTTCGTTAGTGCATTGCTGAATACAAGTGATCTTTTGAAGAGGATTCAGCAAACTGATTCCTTGCATTGTATGTTAGATGAACTTAGTCTGCATTCAGAAGATTCAGCTGTACCCGGACCCAAAAGAGCATTCTGAACAAGAAAAAAAAACAAATAGGCGGGGTCTTGAAGACGTCTTTTTCGGACGTCTCTCTGAGAGATAAACGAAGCAACGCCTTCGTGGTGAACTCTAGACATTTCATTCGGTTGGAGATGAGAACTGATCCCTCCTCTCTTCTTTCGGCTTATTCACATCACGACACGAGAGAGAAGAGCACACAAAGCCAAATTCTCTGCTCGTTTCATTTCATGCCTTGTTTTTCTTTCTCTGCTTACTTCGTTGATCTATAAAAATTGCAATATTTCTAACGCAGCGCAAGTACTGAAAGCCTTGAACATATACACTTAATTCAGTGCTCATTGCTAACTCTTCAAAAATAGCATTCATTAATTTGAAAATTATCAGTAGAATGCTTTCATTGGCATCTTCTAATAGGTTGTTTTCAAATCCAGTCAAAAAAATATGCTTACATGTTATGTTCTATGAGTGAATTAGACAAGTGACTCATATTCATGTGAGATATGGGAACATTGCTTTACTGCACTCTAAACTTGAGCAGAGCTTTATTACACATGAACTTACTGTTAAATTGAGAATGTGATAAGCCGTAATCGACAAGGAACCAAGGCCAAGTTGCAATGGAGGAGACAAACATTATGCTGTCTCAAGAAAAATTGAAATTGTAAGAGACAAGGCAAGGTCGCCTGAACCCTTTCACGGTTGACGACATGAATCCGTCGTCATTCATGTATTAAATTAGACTGATTAAATTAATCACTCTGAAATGATTCTGGATTCACAACAATGAAGCAAAGGCGAGTACATGCAGATAAATAATGCTTTATTCAATACCTTGTTATTTTATGTCACATTTTTGTCTTTTTAAAACTTCTTATAATTATGCATTTAATGAGGTTTAAAAAGAAGGCGAAGAACCTCGTAATATCATCTCGTCATCTGTCACCGTCACATAACAAACTGTAATTCGATCAAGTTAGGATTCAATTCAATAATGCCATAAAAAAGTAGGAGCATGAGCCAACACACCAGGCAAAACGAGGGAAAAGAACGAACCCCATAAAACATTACATTTTCTTTCTCCGGTATTGTATCACGAAGTAGCTTTTTCATTTTTTTATCACTCTGTTTATTTCTTTTTGGCCGTCAGTTTGTGTTTATATAAGCTCAGGGAAACGAGAATAAAAATTTTTGTCTGTTCCCCTCAAGCGTGGGTGGGACAGCGACGATTGCTCGTTCACGTTTCAATATTGGTTTTTCATTTTTTGAAAGCATTTTGTCTGAAGTAACGCTTTTGAATAACAAGAAAGAGATCGGTTTTTAGTTTTCAGTGTCGTCGTCGTTGGTGGTGGTGGAATGAGATATATCGTTGTGTCAAAAAAGTATCATTTCTTTCAAAATATGCAGAGCAACAAACAAAATGTGGATTTTACCCTTTAAACCGAAATGCAATGCATGCAAGTTGAAGCAGAAGAAGCGACATGGCACGATGGCACATCTGAACAGATCACTTGACGATTGGGTGATCTGGCTCTTGTAAGTTTTCTAAGTTGGAGTTACCAAACGATTACATAGCTATTCAAAGCATGGATTCTTTGGTTTCAAAAATCCAAATGCTTTTATTTTTTCAGCTGAGAAAACACTATTTTGTTTCCCAACATTCATATGCTTTACGGGTTTTATTCAAGCACAAACAAATAATATCCAGGACTTATAAAAATAATTTAACGCTCAAGACATTCAATTTTTTGACGTCTATTTGCGATTATCGCTGTAGCAAAATGCAAAAGTCATTGTTGTTCCCGTAAACCAATGCTTCAAGATTGTATAATGCATTTTTTTCAGTTTCGTGGAAACAATTAATTCATTACATTTAACCATAGGTGACGTCAAACATCCTTGACCAGGAGACATAATAACTAGACGAAAGGTATATAAGTTAAATCGTCCAAAGGATTCAATTCATGTTCATGCTAAAATGTACGGAAGAAATAATGAGATATCTTGACAGGTGGCAATTGCAGATTATTACAACTTATTCTTTCCAAGTTTTCTACAATTTAAATCTATACATCAATGAGATTTTTGCAATTGTAGGTGGAGTGGACAGGAAGTACAGGTGCCGTGTGGCCGTCTCGCGTCGCGCCAGGAGACTTCATTCATTGTTTTTCGCATTGAAGCTACTTATTACATTAGGCATGAGTCAGGAACAAAGTAACAGACTTTTCAAGTCTTTTTGGGCAATGCAAGACTGGAATCATCATTTTGCTTTCCTTACACATGCTACAATGTAATGTGAGGTTGTGTTGGTCGTGTTGGATGAAGAACGAGGTACAAGATTCTGTGAAGATCTAAGATCTTAAATTGAAGGTGTATACAATAGTAGACATCATTCACTACATGGTTAAGTACTCGTACTCTTTGCAACACAAAATACAGGTTTATAAAGCGTCTTGGAACAATCGCACAATAGCCTATGTCCATCATACACTGTACAAGATAATCATTTACAATGTATACGTGTTCACGTTCAACATGTATAGCTATGATTGGTCCATTAACCGGAAGGACAACGTAAAGTAAAGGAACACGAAAGCGAATTTTCAAGTATAAGCAATAACCCTCATAGAAAAACTGTGTGTTCACAATCGTTCGCCAATTGCATTTTTGCTCCAAGTTTCACACCAGTCTCAGTTTGAATGATTTGACTTTAAAAGGGTTTTCCGTAGATTATCTGAAGTAGAGCGCAAAAGCCGCTTGAGCTGACGCCTCCCCCGCCCACACATGACACCGCAGCATGTGTAGCTGGAATCTCGAATGCACTGGAATATGAAAGAAGATTCAGTAACAGTATCGCATGCACAATTTACTTCATTCGTCGTCATTCAATGGGTTCTCCAATGATCTTCACTTTATCTCATGCTATCCTCCAATAATAACAATGAAATTGCTATACAGTTCAGTTACAGTTACAGATCATAACGTCATATTTCGTTCGGCTGAAATACATTGAGTAGAAGAGATCGAATAGAAAAACATATCATGTTAATCATTACTAAATGTTGGAAAAACGCACTTGTTGAATGTTCAATAACGCATCAGCATATATTTTCAAGGACAAAATGTAGATCTGTGGAGCCAACAAAATGGCACGACATGACACGATTCATAGAATCAACACAGTAGTCAGTAGTTAATTACAACTCAAAAACGAAGATCGTGTTTTGTGAAATTAGCATAGAAATAATCAATCAGGACGAAAACGTAAATAATAGTAATTAATCCAAGGGCATGGTCGTTCATTAACATGATTATAAAGGTCAAGTGATGCGAAATGAAGTACTAATACGAAGAACCGCTGGACATTTGGTTTCTGCAATCGCATTGTTGTGATACGGAGTGACCACAAAGTGGTACAACAAACTAAACTAGTGTAATGCCAACAAAAAGTGCGTAACGTAACATAGAGTAAGGTAACGTAAGGTAACGTGAACTACTGCAACTAGAAGAAAACGAGGAAAAGAATAAAGGACGACGTTAAATAGGCGGAGGGGCCACACCGGTTTGATACTAATGGGAAAAACCTACAGAAGATTAGGTAGGTATATAAGTGCCAGGAGGGACAGAGGGACACAGGCCGCTCTGTGATTGTGTGTCCCGCCTCTCTTTCCGGTTGTGACGATGAGAGTCCTTTTGCTTCTTTCTATCATCGTTCACATTTCGTCTTTCCCAGCGGTGGTCGCTTTTACCTGTACAAAGCTATATGCTTATAGCACCTGTCCTCCTGAAAGCCACCTTCGTTTTTTCGGCATCACACAAGTCTTCTTTTTCTTGAGGCAGTTCATCACCGTTTTATGATGAAGTCATCAGGACGTTTCCAATGAAGCCCTCCTCACCTGCACCTAAAACCACACATGAAGCACAAAAAGAAGGAAGGTAAAGACAAGACGCCGACAAGACTTGAAGACATTAATGACTTCTTGTTATCCTAACGAAACTCATGAAATTATCCTTGTACGAAGGACTTTTGTGCCAAGTCCCGTCATTAGGTCATTTGCCAACACTGACTTGCTTTGGGGAGAGATGCGCATCATCCACGAAATATGACAATCTAACACAATCACAAATATAAACAAGCGTACGCTTCCTCACTCAAATTAGCATTGTTATCTTTTAGACATTAAGCATCATTCTTCCACCGGATATCACCTTGTTATGACTTTATGACTGACTTCAATATTATGTTTGTTCATGTAATCTTGTTGATTTTTTCAGGTTTTCAGTCTTACAGTGACAAGCTCGACAGTGATTTCTCATGAGAATAGCACATTCAGGAGCACAAGAAACGAGCCGGCTTGCTTTTGCAGTAGTCGCATGTCATTCTTACGACTTAAGCGGATCCTTTTTAAAGGATCAAATGAAATTGGAGTATGAGTATACCTAACATACTCCCAGGACCCCGACAGTTCAGGGCAACATGAGAATCTTGAAGATCCGGCAAAAGAAGAGTTTCGGTTTTTAACCAGACTCTTATAACTTTTAACTTGTTTTAATTTTGAAAACCGATTGTCACAAACACATTCCTCTCCCGGCTTTGCCACTTGCAACATGTTTTTCTAAAGATATTTCACTGACACTTGTGATATTGATACTATGGAGTCTTGGAGGCAGAAAGGGTCTCCAAGTGTAAAAGACCGGTGCAGTCGTCAGAACTTTGAGACACAAACAGTAGTGCTTTGTCAAACACACTTGTGTCACTTTGAGGTTTTGGATGCTAACAAAAAAGTGTTATGACACGGCGTCCCTTAAAAACGTCAACTGAAGTTGATCCTTTAAGCGCTTTTTCGTAAAAGTCGAAAGTGCATGGTGCTGCTTGAAACCGCAGAGTCTGCAGATCGTATTGTAAGTACGGTAATCTTTTCATTTTAACCGAACCGGTATTCACACAGTAATTGTGTTTGAGCAGTAATTGTTAGAGTTACTGTGAATGATTTATATGAGTCAACCTCGGCATGGTCGCATGTAAAAAAAGAAATGTGGTGCCATATGTGTGAATGCGCAAACATTTTGCCTGTGAATTTTGAATCGCTATACTCTTCTTGAATGCTCTGAACTCCAAAGTTTTCAAAGACAATGAAACACATAACGGGAAAAACATCACAGTGAAGAAGACAAGCGTCTTAGAAATGCTAATTGTGTGAAGGAATTCGTTTTCGTAACTTTTGGTTCTAAATTTTGTCACCTCCAAAATTTCCCCAGTGATGTATGAAGGACCAGACTCAGATAGGCATGAACGTGTGAAAGACCTAAGGCATCCGGCCGTGGGGAGTAAAAGAGGAAACGACTGCGTCTTCCAGGCGGCATACTTACAGTACTTACAATGCAAGTTGCATATCAAAGGACTCTTGTGCACACTACTCAAATAAGAAGACACGAGCAAATATTTATGACAACCAGGTCGCAAGGAACACGACCTTTACCTTCATCTTCACATAAATCTGTCCCGAGGGGGGGAAATTACTCTGTACCTTCCCCCTGGAGATCTCATCAAAGAACCCACAAGTCTCAATTTACTTTTAGATTGAGCTAAATGGCTGGAAAACCGAGGGACAAATTGTAAAATGCAATTTCTCAGCGTCGTCGCTATCCAACGACCCAAAAAGTAAAATATTCTTCGAAAAACAATCGTAATCATCACAGTCACTTGCTTATTTTGTTCATCGATTTCGGTTGCAATCAAGGACTAAATTGAAATGAAATCTATGGTGAAGAGGCGACGATGGATACGCAATGGAAATGGAAACTTGAGCTATACCGTACTATTGCTACATAAATGTATTATGTACATACTATATGATACTATAGATCAAATTGGTTTAGAGTCTTTTCGTTGTTAAGGAAAAGTCAACATGATTGTTGAGAGATACTTGGCGCCGTGGAGTTGACCACAAATGGATCCTCTAATCCATTTTCTTTCTCTGTGACAAGCACCACTTCGGAGTTAAAATGAGGCTTATGGAGAATTCATGAGGCATTGCATGGGAAACTCTTTACTCTTCACGAAAAAGCATTCGAGGGATGAGGACGACCTCATCTCGCTTCTCGCTACTCACAATAATCTTCTAGCCTAAACATGATGAAAGCGGCAGTGCAATGGAATTGGCAGACGATACAACTATACAACTATAAGCTACTGCATTACGTAATGCTCTCTGCCCTGTTCTGGCCTATTCGTATTCCGTCCGTCGATTACAACTTACAACTTCCCAAGTGTGAGTCACTTAGAAAGGGACGCGAAGGCATCAGCAGTAGCATCCAGCATGAAGAAAGTGAAGCGAAGCAAGCTTAATATACATTCTGAAGGAGTCCTTTTATACCCTTTTTGTCGCAAACGCAAAAAATGTAGCTAATGGTTAGACAGCAATATGCTCAGATCATCTATCTTTGCAGTACATATAAGGGAAAAAAAACAGGAAAACTAGCTCATGGAAAATGATTAATTTTCATCTCAAAAGGACTATATAAATCTAACTTCTTCCGAATTTCTAATTTGTCAATTCTTGTGTGATGTGCCTCACTAAGCTTCGAGCTTCCTACACTTGAACAGGACAAAACGTACTTAATTAATGACAAAGAAAGCAAACGAAAAATGAACTCAAACACACTAATACAAAAAAAATGTCGACACCGGTTACTTTTATTGAGCATCTTCGCACAGTATTTATAAGATAGTATTCAATTTATTACATATTATAGCGTTACATCCATACACAGTTTATGGTGTTCAGATGAAGGACTATCATAACTCATAAGTAGTGTTTTTGTTGAGCTAGTTAATTCACTGTATAATTTGGTATCACTGTATCACATTATAATTTCTCTAGAAATTACGACTTTCATTGATTGAACATTATTGTAGTCTTACTAGTACAACGAATAATAAATTCCTTTTAGCCACTCGTTGACTAAAATGTTATTTGAACACTTCGAAAAAATCATTCTTTAGTATCTCTCTCGACTCGATAGAAAAGAAAAATGCTATGGTTTACTACCAGTAGAGTCCACGATCATAGCATTAAGAAACTAAAGCAGGCCGAATTCTGTTATTGAACATAATCGTGGAGGAGTACAGTCATATAACTTTAGGCGGTTAGAAATACGGTCGCGTTATAAATTACTTTTTGGTGTACCGTCGTTATTGTACTTGTCTCTATACTTTTCAAACCCATCAACTATGGCTTTCCTATAATAAACAAAACAACACCTCAAAAAGTTTCTATATTTTAAAGAAAACGTTGTGATGCGAATGTGATATTGCTCACCGAAATAGATTTTGATGCAAAATGTATGCAGAGATATGTCCACAATCAATGTATCTTATGTCACAACCTGGCCACACATCCGCGATGTTAGGTTCCTCATCCCTTGGAACATATGCGTCATCGCTGAAACAAATCAAACATTGAAACATCACGAACAATTTGAAATAAATAAAAGTTGAATTACGAATTTTTGTTAATAGTTGTGTTTGCTGAATGTACCTAGCTGCCACAACTATAATCAACTCAGGATCTATGGGAGTGGAAAAGTTCTTAATGTGGGTACATTCATCCATAATCCCCCTCATAAACTGAAGTGCATCTCTTCCGGCAGTTTCACGCACGATGTCATGTGATTCCGAGCCATCGACTCTTCGGTCCGACATTGTTTCAATACGGTCCCTCAACGCAGCTAATGTCAATTGGCCCTCTAGTGTGGTCCGTTTTGCTCGACTCACTGCTTTTTCTATTTTCCTAGTAACTCGTGATACAATTGAAGTCCGTGGATTAAATAGGACGTCCCGAGAAAGCTTATCATGCTCAATCCTTTTCAAGTCCGTTAAGATTTTGGCCGCAATGTCTTGAAAATCGTCAGCTTTATTTAGTCCGTCATATTTAGAATCTTCTGGTAGTGGAAAATTATGAGCAAAATTCTTTCCTGCCAGGTACGCTTTCTGTTAAAGTAACCAACGAATAATGAAAAGGATTTAGCACAACATAAGTGAATATAAAGTTAAAATAAAAAATAGCAAGGTTCTTACATCATAGTTATCATTGAGTACTTTTGATATTTCGTCATAATATTTATGCTCATAGTACTCATGCTGAAGAATCTTCCAGTCAATACTGTCACTTAGCACACCCTAAATTGGAAAAAAAATGTTTCAAAAAATGTTAACTAACGTATAAATGGGTACATTAAAAGGAAAATACATCTTGTACCTTTGTAAACACACCCGAGGCCGTCGTCCAAGAAAGACACGCAATGAGTGGCAGTGGTTTTGGCCAATTTGTAGCTGCTAAAGAAGCCATCTGAAAATATTGAAGAGTAAACAGGACTTTATGAATTCAGCTATGTACACACGTACTAGAAAAGAATTTATTTTTTTTCGTGGCTAAAAAGCATTCGAGAAAAAGTATAATTAAAACAACAGCACATACATGTCCACCCATAGAGATTCCATGCAAACCAAGAGGACCGTAACCATTTTTTTCCAGCCAATGTAGAATTGCCAACAACTCGAGGATGAGGCCACCGCCCATCACAAAAATATCCGTGACATTAAGAAGATTTGATCGGCTAAAAATGAAGAAAATTATACGAATCATTTTACAAGTGGGTATCGACGAAAAATCCCAGTAACAAACATTCTTATTTTCATTATTTTCTAGGTAAGGTTCAAATCTTTGGAGGATTAGTGTAAAAAATTAATCGAACAAAAATTATAAACGAAACTCGATAAAATTATTAGGTACTCAAATTATAGTAGTTATGAAAGGTACATGTTATCACAACACATACATTTGCTCACTCGGTTTTCTCGAGCCATAGAATGGATTCTCTAGTAACAAAGACGCAATACTGTGGTTTCTCAAAAGCGGAAGTGCAATTAAATTTCTTCGTCTCCAAAATCCCTGCAATTTTAAACACATGTGAATTCAACAGAAATATTGCTTAGAATACTTGCAAGCCAAGTGAATAATATTGTTAACTGCTTTATGATAGCTTCACTACCTTAACTTAGAATTTAAATTACTACCATTAGCGTATTAATAAAATGAAATGAAACGCGAATTATTAATTATTAACTCACATGATCTCCTGTTCCAGCAGTATGAACACACACAGGTTTGTCTTTAGTTGTCCAACGCTGGGGAACAATGAACTGAAAAGACGCAATTTCAGCCGGTGGAGGCAAAAACCCAGGTAAGTGATCCGCCAACGGACTACGCAAATGACCATCTATTATATGAAAATCCTTGACGTCCTGTAACAAAATCATAAAACATTTTTAAGGTTAACGACACGTTAAAGTAAAATATACTGGTATACATTGTTACAAACTAACCTACGACTGCTGTAGCGCTAAAGACATAAACGTTATTAAGAATTAGAAAAAATAATAGAAAGGAAAATGATTGAATAATGTTCATAGTTACTAGGAACAGTAGTTACATTTAGGTGAGTACAACGATAGCAAACTTACCCGAATTTTATCTATAATGATCTCGTGATTAGGGTCAACAAGTGTTATACATTTCTCACGGTTTCCCAATAATTTCCTAAATTCAATCAAGTCTTGAAGTTGCCTCGGTTTTCCCCATCCGCGCGTGAAAAATTTTGTAAGTATGACTTTTCGATAAACCTATTTAACAAATGAATGCATTAGTTATATTCTGTTTAAAAAATTTTTTCATTGCCTTTATGACTTGAAAAATGAGAAATCAATGAACTTACGTGATCCAGTCGACTGAAAGGCATTTTTCTCGGAAATTAAATGCCGTTTCGGAAAAAGTATTTTCGGACAAGATTCCGCGTAATCCAAAACTCAAGTCGGAACAACGAAAATCAACAAGGAAAACTGAATTGTTACTCACAATGGTATTATAAAGTTGTAAATATAGTATATGTCAAAAAATGACCCAAGTCTAAAACAAAATCTCAATACAATTATACAATTCTCTGAAACTTAACGTTTACGTAATGAAACTGACAGTAAATGTCAAAAACAAATCATAAAACAATCTTCTGCTAGTTTTTCTAAACTTAACATTGACAATGTCAAAAGATAACTCAAAATAAGACTCAATACATTCAGACTTTGAATTTCAAAGTTAACATTTAAAATATCAAAACATATGCAAACATATGCAAATCTCAACTAAACCAATAAAACTAAATTCTACTATTTTTCATAAAACTGCCAGTACTACAAAAACATTCAAAACTGAACAATTCTAAAACTTTGTTAAATCTCTACTGATCTTAGCTGTGGGAATTTTTCATCTTGCCGTCGTCTTGATCTTGCCTTTCTTCTTAGGTTCTTATAGTAACTTCTGCTGATTGGTTTCGTAGGCAAAAATTCTTTAAATATGTCGGTTAGTTTACTGACAACTCCGTCTCTCAAATTACAACGTGTTTAACACAAATGCTTAAATCCCCACAATTATTATACTAAATCGACGAGAATGTAATTAATGAATCTACTTCCCTATACAATACCATCTGATTGTACGCTTTGAACACCGTAATAATGAACGCGTGATTGACAATTGACAATTACTTCACATACGAAACTTGGTATCGACTCATACGGTATAATAAAAAAATAAACTACCCGAAAATTGGCAAATTATCTTTAAATAGTAACTCTGCTATTACACAAAAAGCAATTCTGTCTATCCAGACCGACAGTCCGAACACGTTTGTTTCACCTTTCGTACAACATGTAATGAGAAATTCAGCTTCGTGGTTTTTTCCTACGGAAAAAGAGCCTTTTGGTTTTTCAAGCGTAAAACACATAGATTAAACACATGTTGTATTTTACAAACAGTTAATTTGAAGGCTCATACACTCAATAACTTGTATAATACCAACCTTAGAGATTACAAAGAACGCTTTGGATATATAAAGAACAGTTCAGGGTTTCTCAAAAGCATGAAGCAGCTGAGAGAATGAACGGTGATGAGATTACAGACATGAAAAGATGCGGATTCCAGCACGTTGCTCAGACCCAGAATCCGAACTTTTTAACGTCCGTCGTCTGTGAAGTCGTATTGTCAAAGTGTGGTGGTGGTAGAGATATGTTCATAAACCACTGGATTTGGAAATGACTCACATTTTGATTAATGTAGTATAATTGATTATAAAAATGTAAAATTTTAATTTAAAAACTTAGATTGAAACTAAATGATAAGTTGATAGAACATACACAAAGGAACGTAATGTGTGAACAGTCCCAAATGTAGTAGTGTTTAGATGTGATAGTGAAGTTGAGGCCCCGAGTGAATGAATGCTTGAACGTACACATTCTCTCTTCGACCATCGTCGAAGGCAGTGGGTTTCGAAGAGTGACGCGACATACGAGGAACAATCTGCCCAATTGGGGCACTCTGGAATTATTGGAAAGCGTCACTACAAGGTGAGGAAACGTTGTTTTTGTTGTTTTCTTTGCTCGTGTCGTGTGTTTTACTTTTTTAGTTTCAAAAATTATTCCATTTCCGTTCAGGACGAATCCATTTTCATGAATCGAGAGAATAGAATCACTTTTTAGATGTTTTTGTTCCAAGGGTAGGTCAGCGTCAGCGTCGTTTCTCTTCTCTTTGTTTACAGTGCGTTATTCCCTTATGACATAGGAATAAATGTGGAATCTCAGGAGTGTGTATTTATTTACATTACATGGTTTTTGGTTTGTTCTGTTTGATATGAATTCAGGGAAAAGAAGAATGTAGTGAGATGTTTGTTATTTGTCAGATGTCAGGCAGACAAAGTTAGTAAGAGTTGGTCTTTATTTTCCATGAGATTATGAAAATGAAACGCTTGCAGTTTGGGTTTTGTGTCATTTTGTCTGTTACATTTTCATAACGTACATTGATTTTAAATAATGAGATTATGAGATTATATACATGAGTCTGGGTGCATGGCTATGACGATATAAGACAATCTTCTAGGTTTTGGAGGACGAATGCTGAGAAGGATTCTGAGAAGGATTTTGGGGATGTTTGTGTGATGGTTTCAAGTTGCAATTATTAGAGATGAATTAATACATAAAGGCAGAAAAGTCGGACTGTGCTATGTATTAATACTATCAGATCTGGAAGTATGGTATATTTAGATTTTCTCGGTTCGGTTGACATCATCATTATGGAATCGAGTGTCAAAGATGATTGTGGCAGGAGATTCACAGGTCATAAGGGTTCAAGTGATAATGCAGCGTGGAGGTCATTCGTTTGTAAAAAGGGAAAGAGCTTATATGCAAGTATTTTGACCCATTCGGTTATGTATTATGAGTATAAAAAAATCCAAAAAAGTATTAGATGTACTAACTAGTAAGGAAGGATATTAGACATCGACACAGAGTGCTATTAAGTTGTATTGCTATTAGTTTTTGCTGAGAATGAGTGGAAGTTATGGAAATGTGTTGTGTAGTATAGTATAGTACATTACATATTTATACAGTTCATATTGTATGTAATGTAATGTAGTATAGTGGTTGACTGGGTCTCTCGTTAACTTGTTACACAGAGGAGGAGGAGGTCTAATATGACTTGGGAAAAGAAAAGGCATGTTGATTCTCATTTGGTTTTTAGTGGGGATGTTGTGTTTTTTTTGGATTGCAAAAGTTGCACTGTTCATGGAGGCATGAAAGGCATTCAGTACGTAATAGGGAGACACGTTACACACTACTGAGAGAGAAGGCAAGCCAAAGGTAAACGTTCCTTCTTCTCTCATACGTTTCCATGCGAAATGGCCAAAAGTGAAAGTGGCCAAAAGGGACGTTGTAATACGTGAGTGTGGTTGTTTTGCAATTTTACAACTTCTCTTTTTTTCTACGTCTCTCGCCACGTTGTTGTTGGAGTTGACGATGACTTGGGTCGTCGGTCGTCGTGCAGCTTGAGCAAGTTTGGACACAGCGGTTGCGACGTAAGACCAATCCAACAAACCCTACGGCTATCGTCTCTTATGTCTTTTAGCGCAAAAAAAATCTCTCACTGTTACAATGCACAATGCACGATAGGTAATCGTCTCATCGGCCCAAGGTGTGCTCTCTCTGTGTCTGTAGGTGAGTGCAATGTACAGTTACAAGTTACAACACATGCACACACGCTCCTTTATACTTGTATTATTGCATTGCATCCCATCGCATCGGCCACTCACTCACTCTCTCTCCAACTATAACTTCTATGTTTTGCATTCACTTTATCCGCCGTATCAGCATATGAATGAAATCATCGTCATCACATCACATTCAATTTCAAACCACAACCACCACCACCGACGACGATGCGGCGACGTTCTTCCACTCTCCTTAACTTTATGTCCACTTTATACTAGTCAAGTTTCTTATTACTCACTATACCTGCTTCTACTTTTCTTCGCTTTTCAGTTCACATAATAAGTTTCCTTGTCTCCAAAGAACTAACTAAGCTTAATCCTATCTCCATGTCCTATGTCCATATGTATTCTGTACATCCACGCATTTGTCATTTCCTACAAATATCTCTACTTCATAAATGCGGGTCTGCTTCTCATTCCCTTCTCCTGTTGGAAGTCGCAGGACCATCATCTCTTACTGCTTTCCTCAGTGAGTGCACTACGAAACCAACATTTTATAATGGAAATATGACTTGCTACTTAGTACTATAGTAGCAGTGTTGTACGATTAGTACGATTGACGATTATACCATGTAATGTTAATTCCAGTGATCATGTGTGCATGTATTGCGCTTAAAGGTTTAAAGTCCGACTGTCAAGTAAACTACCTTTTAGACCATTATTTGTCCTTTCCTGTAGTTTCGTACATATTAAGTTTGTAATCGTTGTCGGCTGTCGGTGTCAGCAACTTGAGATTACGATAAATTTGAATAGTAAGTGGTATACTACCGACTATGAAGTTTATTGGATGACTTCAAATGTTGAAATGTCATATACCAAGTCGTCTGTTTTAAGGTGCACAGCGGTGAATGCGCCATTCTTTATTAATGTATATAATTCGCCTTCATCATTCAATGCGAAATGTAGATGCAATTTTGAAATTCATTTATGTGACAACGCAATGATAGAGTGGGAGTTTTACACGAGGCTATTGCTCATGTTGAGGCTGAGGTATCATAATAGTCGCTGTTTTGATATTCATCCCAGTCTTCATCCCAAAGCAGTGGCCTATGTTGTTGAAGTAAATGTAGACTTTGTTATAAATACTTGCAACGTAATAGTCCTTTGTTGCTCATATGCAATTTGAATGTGTGTGAGTTCGTTTCATCGTATTTGGTAGCAGATGGACCGAATTAATGCATTGTTCTACTGGAAATGTGGAAATGCACATGATACAATTGAGGAATTGTTGTGCACTCCAAATGGAAAGTAAAAGGAAGATGCGATTGTCGGGAGCAACAGTTGTTGATGAGCCCATATATGAATTTAGGCTACCTGTTCACTATTATCTGTTCACTTTCTCAAACGATTATTCACTTGTGGAACTACAAAGACTTGAAATGCAGGGATTTTCTGCTCACTTCTTCGTCTATTGGTATGCCTAAAAACTACGGTCTTTTCCGAGGAATCATTCTTCTTATTTGTTCTTTTGTCCCTATCTATCTGACGACGTCAATGCTCCAAACAAAGAATTGCACCGAGATTCAAAATTTTTTTAAAGTCCACTATTTTTTTACTTGTATTCAATGAGTTGACGTTGACGATAATGATGATGCATTCTTATCAGCACGGTAATAATGTATCGTTTATCACAATAGTACAAATGTTTCTAAAGGCACGCAATTTTTATAAAAGGAATCATCGGTGCATCAGACTGTCACTTGTTTCGATTCTCTCTCGTTCTGTCTGCTCTACTATTTTGAAATGTCACATGTGGCATGGAGAAACATTTTAAATGTGCTACCCCTAAGGCCTCTCCACTATTTTCAAGATGAAAAGAATTCTCACTGCCTTTTCCCTATGATTGCTTTTTGGAATTACTGTACGATTTTTGTGTGTTCGCTTGATGTCTGCATTTCTACAGACTAAATTGGCTACAGAAAAGAGCTGTAGGGACTAGGGAGACAAAAAGGAGCATCTTTGGCCTCGAGAGAAGCGACAAGCGACAACCGGCAGTCTTTTCATGCGGCTCTTTTCTGCTCTCGCTGTCTTGCCCAATTCGCTTCTTTTTTTCTCGAGTCAAATTAGTAAACAAGAGAGGCATAATCCGTCCGATTAACTGTGAGTATTCATCATGTTCGTGTGCAACAGAGTGAACTGGCGACATCCGCGACACTGCATTGATGTTCGAATTTTATATTTTTTGTAGGCAATTCAAATGCGCTTTCTTTCCTAATTTTATTTTCTACATTGTTTTCATACTACGTCGCATATAAGTATCATAGTATAATCTACAAGTAGTACAGGAGTACAACAGTAAAATGCAACTTTAATAGCAATAAGGAAATTGCCGCAATGCTTCTTTAAGCACAAAAGCTACTATTTTTCTTCATGTCCACATTATTGAATTTGTATGAATTGTAGGATTTCGTATAGTGTCAACTTCTGAGTGGTAAAGTAGCAATTAGTAAGTAGTTCACAATTTGTTCATGCGTTTGAATTACGTTTGTTCATTTAAAAGAATATAAAATTGTTTTTGGTGACATGATTTCCTTCTATTATTATAGGGTCTCCTGTGATTGTTGATGCATTAAACTTTAAGTTGTAGTATTTTTCTTGATGTTGAATGATGAAAATGAAAATGAGGTCAGTCGTGCCAGAAGGTTTCTACTTCCGCCTTGCTTTGTTGAAACGTTGAACATGTCAGATGTTAATAATGGAGAGACATTTTGTCATTGCATAGCGTTGCATAGTTGCATTGTGGAAGGGAAGTGAGCTGAACTTAAGTGTAGTGCTGCAGCAGTGCTGTTTGCAACATGTCTTACTGCTATGTAAAACAAGGTAAAGTCAAAGCATGGAACAAAACTAATCCAAACCATTAAATAAAGAAATGGCATAACATAAGCATTGGTTGGTTGCATGACATAGGCAATCAAACCCTATACACCTTGCTTGGTTGAGTAATCTTCCACAAGGCTTGAAAGTGAGGTTTTGGGTAGGTTTCTGTTCCACACTTTTGCTTCCATTGTCCTCATGACTGTTATCAGGTGCAAATGCAAAATTCTGTTACAGCCCTCGTCTAGGTATGTAATGTAGCAACTAACAACGCTCAAAATGTGTGACGTCACTTAAATCACAAAGATTTCAACTTCCAACTTAAAACGACTTTGCAAAAAGCATTGCTTTCTTGAGATACATTATGCATTACTGTACACTATCACTATCCTGCCGTTTTTGTCCTCACTTTTGCAAACTCGTTAAAATGGTAAAAGTCTGAAACCAAATTGAGTGTTGACTGTTCCACCGTGACTGTCTCATGACTATGACGTTACGTTGGTTGAAGGAATGCAAAATGTGCACTACACACCAATGTAAATCATAATATACTATCACTTTCCTATTGTGAGTCATTATGGCATGAAGCAAAATTCCAACCCTGAAGGTACTGTAAGATACACGTTTGTTTGGCAATAGGTATCGCCCAAAACGATTATTTTTCATTCGGCACGATCCTATTCGTTGTGCTATAGGTCCTACGTCCTTAATCCTTATTTTGCACGGCTATTCTCGATTTGCTTTGTGACTTGGGATGCTGTAATAGTTTTAATTATAGAGAGAGGTATATGTATTTTATCCTTTTTTAATTCTCACTCTCACGTCCTATCCTTTTATCGCTTGTGGCATGTGCATTGACACACAGCGCGGTCCTTGGTCACTGACATCTTTTTAATCACAGGTAGTGGGACTAGGACTGATTGTTTTTCTGATAATCTGTTTGAAAATACATTATGCAGTATTTACTGTTTACATTATCCTTCGTATATTATATGTACATGCTTCATTTCCTAGGGACTCCCAGATAGTGTCTTTTTCCCTTCCCCTATCGCAGTCAGTCGTATTCATTTTTACGTACTGTTGAATTCATAAATTCCCTTGCACAGCTCTTAAACTGGTAATAACATTCCAAGTATCCAATAAATTGTGTCGTATATTGTATAGGATTATGTTTCTATTTCATTATGTAATTCAACAAAGCCGCACGTTAATTACTGTTGTAATTACTTAAGTGCTAATTAACAATGAAGGTGTCAAGTCGTAATAACAAAGCATAAAATCCTAATTATTTTAGAATTGGAATCAAATTCATCATATTTATACACATCATGGAATGTGAGTGCCGGGTACTTTGTATGACGTTGGTGCAACACACGTAAAGCATAGTTTTAGTAAAGTTGCGTCGATGTGGGATGTTGATAGGAAAAAAATATTTTTTGTGTGCCTGGGAGAAGTATAGGAGGGTGTGGAAAGTAAAATTTAGCTTTAAATACACACCCGCTAGTGTAAGTAGTATTTAGATAGTATAGTGTGTAATACGTGTAGTAGTAGTGGTAGTAAAGGAAATTTTGATGGTGAGGAATTCATTCAAAGAAGAGTGAAAAGTGTGGAAAGTATAGCATCTGTTGCATCTCGGACTCAGGGACTCACCCCACTTGCTCGTATTACCGAAAGTCGTCCACACAGCAGCTACTTTCCCCCCTAACGCACCAAAATATTGCATTAAAAGAGAAAGAAGAGATTGCGAATCATAATAGTGTGAAGGAAATTCATTCAAAAAAGTTAGGAGTTGCAAGTACAAAACGAAAAGAAGAGAGAAACTTGTGTTTTAGTGGGAATGTAAGAGTGGGATGGAACATATGGAGTAGTGAGTGCGATTCACTTCTCCAATGCTATTAAAGTGTGATTCATGGGAGATTTCGGAGGGAGAAAAAAGCTGCATAAATCCCACAAGTCCGGAATCCTGTGACTCTATATTTGCTATTATTTTGTTTCATCTCTTATTCCAATTCCATTTATTATTATGCGTCCTGCTATTCCTATGTTGGGTTCTTTCAATTTCGGGTTACGGGGGAAACATGCATGCAGGATGCGTAGCGTTTTAATTAAAGCATTAAAACACGTTCTGTTTGAATTAGTACGAATGGATGAATCACAAGAACTTGGTAAACGTGAAGGTGAGTCCGTCATTGTACTGGGCCCATTGACAGAGGTTTGGAATCGGATACGAGGGAAGAAGCATTGTAGCTACATTGTCATATTCAAAGAACAACGTTTCATACATAGGGAAACCGCAGAAAGAACATACATCATGGAATGCATGCAGAAAACCCATTTGAGCAGAAAGCAAAGTGGCACACACACATGGACTTGTTCGCCTCTTGTCACTTGTCAGATGGGCAGGGAAACGTGTGTTCATGTCAAAAGAAGGACATGGAAAGCTGCTCACACCTTTCGGTGAAAATTTGGGTTCGACAGTCCGTGAAGTGATGTGGGACCGATTCGTCTCTGGTTTTCGGGTGAAAGCATACGGTGGTAGACCTAAGCAGACAAGGTAATAGCAATAGAAGAGCGGAAAAGGTAGCTTGGTAGATTACACAAGTTGTGTGAGCTATTTTTTTGGAGTATTCGTTTGAAAAAGCGGTGGTTGCTTTGGTGGTGTTGGTGGTGGTGGTGGTAGTTGTTGTATGGGCACCGCATGCGTAGACCTTGAACCTGAGAAATGCTCTTCGTCACAAAAGGAAAGCATCAGCCATCAACGTCCCTGTGTGCCCATGTGTTCATCATCATGTTGTCTTGTGCCGGAGCACATCGACCGAGTCTTTTTCATTCTCTGTCGTTTTGCCACTACGACCCTCTTGTCTTTTTTTGGATGAGTGTACTTTACGTCGTTTCTGCCGCTTTATTTCTACGTCTCTTCTTAGTACACAGTTAGCTTGGAGTTGTGTAGTTCTCCGTTTCGTTTTGAGCTGCTTTTGGTTCCAGAGGGGAAAAATCCGAAAAAAATATTTTGAGGGGAAGCAGCAGTAAGCCCAATGTGTAGCTGCTGCAACACACGGGGGCTGCGTCTCAAAAACCGGGTAGAATTATAGAAACAAGGATGGCTTGTGAAAAAGCAACCCTACCACATCTGAACTCCCTTGTGCCTTTGGCTCCTAACCCAGCTTCCCTAGAAATGTTACAGTGGCTCTACTGACTCACTACTGCTCGTCCGTCGTGGAAAGTCCTCTCTTCTCTTCTTTCAGACGCAGACGAGACTACCTTGTCTACCCGTTTCCCCCTTGGTGAGCACGAGTTGATGGTGGTTCGATCGATCTCTTTCCCTCGTTCGCCCATTCCGGCTATTTCCATGTTTTCTCATTAGCGTTGCACTTTCGCCGAAGAAGAGAGCCCGGGTCACCTGACACACGTTCCTGACTACCTCATCTTTCCCCCTCATCATGTCCAGTCACTTCACTTAAAATATCCCGTCTCATTTCTTGTCTTTTCTCCGCAGTCTCTGGGTCTTGGCCGGTGAAACGTCTTTCTATACGTACAAACCTCCTGACAAGATTATACGCAAATGTTGATATCCATTCAATCTATTCAAGGTTTCTTCGGAAATTTTATTGGCTCATTTGACTCACTCCACAACCCCGAAGAGACGGCACAAGTACTACGTACACGTTACCGCGACGCTGCGTAATTTTGCTCAGAAATGAGAAGGTCTACAAGTGCTCTTTCTTCCACAAAATGGTTTGCTTAGTATGTAATCGAATGGTTGGTTTCATCTCTATTGGCCTACTAAGATTTCTGCTTTCAATTCAGCATATTTTAGCTTCTCATAATAATGACACTTAGGCGCTCCGCTTGGTTGGCTGTGCCTTTCGAGAAACGCTTGTCCAGGGTTAGTAGAATGTAGTGCATTTTGCATTGAAGGATTTCCCATGAAAGCTCCTATTCGTCTTTTGTCGAGACTTGAATGAGTAAGCCCTGTTTTCGCTCTTCTCAACGACGCGTCATACAACTCTTTTGTATACCTTGGTCAATGTCCCTCCGATGACTAACCATCAGGGATATTGAACTATGACTTCAGTTCTACCCTTACCAGATATTATTCACACTTGTGCATGCGATTGCGTCGGCTAAAGACAGAAGGTCTAAATGGCATTTTAAAAGCTGCTGTGTGCTCTTTCTCTGTCTTATTTTCCGTTTTTGGCATGTACCCGCCAAAAGCCATTTATGAAACTTTGTTGGGTGTTGCAGGGAATTTGAGCGTCAACAAACAATTTTTAAATAAGGTTACTTTGCATGGAATGATTTTTCCATGTTTTTTCTTTGTGTAATTTTCGTACTGTGATCAGCCCTTTTTGCTCATAAAGTGAAGAATAATGTTATTTCCACAAGGGAAATGACTTGGGTCCCATTCCGTTTGAGAGTATTACTTATTCTTTTAGACTTCCTGTGTCTCACTAGGACACCCTCACTTTTTAATATCACCGCTGCGCTCCAACGTGGCTTTATACTATTGGTTTGTGCACTATACCAATGTCCGAAAGTTGTCTACAATGTTGTCATTAAGGCTGTCCACCTGTTTAGTAAACGATGGGATGATATGCATAATTGCCATCGTTATTATTATACCTTATCTCTCTACGAAAACTAGAGAATCTTTTAGTTGTCGGATTGTGTAATTAAAGACGAGATTACATTAAAACATTCACAAAATTAGCAAATAATGAAGCTGTCTTAACGAGGAAATGGCCGGAAAGAATGTTTACAGAAGAAAAGATTTGGTTTGAGAGAGAACATGATGTGACGCGTAAAACACACTTGACAGTCGAAATGTGACTTGAGTAGAGGAACTAGTTGAATGAAAGGTGCATGCTTATTCCGTTTCGAGACTGGAAGTGGAGTACCGGGAGATTGGTTGTAAGATGTAGAATGATGGTGATGAGAAGGAACGTCCATTGATATTTGATGGGAATGTAGTTCAATGGAATAATGGTTAGATTTGAGTGAAGTTCTCCGCCCCTGAGTGATTCGAGTTCTTTTATCCATTTCCTCATTGCACCGTTAGTTTCTACTATTTTTCTTTTCTTTGGTGGAAATAGAAAGATATAATTTTATATCAGCGGGGTTTGATGTCATTCCATGTTGCCGAGAACGGTGTAGTGTAGTGGGTAGTTTGAATGTCGTAAAATGAGTGGACGTCCTGATCTGACCTTACAAGTGAAAATACATGGTTAGGTATGTCAGACAAGACGGGTGATTGAATGAATTTTTGATTTCCATAGCATTTTCACTGTGTTTTAAAAGGTAGAGGAGAAAGAAGGGAAAAGGACGACCCTTGTGGATCCGCGTGTTCCGCCTCGGATTAAACTGGGTGCAAGGAAAAGCATTGTTTCGGCGCATTTTCCCTTAGCTTTAGCTTGGTGTGTCAGTGAAGAAAGGAGTGGAGCACATTGAAAAATACATGGAGCTTCAACTTCAACTCTCCTTTCTGCTCTCCCTTAGTGAAGTAAAGCAAGTAAGCAGCAGTAGGGTTCATTCGGTTGTCTGTTTCTCGGTCATTTTGCTTGAAGCTGCTTCGTGCCATGTTGCATGTTGGCTCAATGCAATGGTGATTTCCATTCCTTCGTGTGCGCACTGTGAAATGTACGTGCCATTATGTACTTTTGTGTATGAGGAGTTTTCTTTCTGACACTGGCACCGGCACTCCACGTTCATACAACATGAGGCTACTGGATACTCGAGCGATAAGGCTCAAAATCCAAGCCGTCGTCGTCTCTTCGTTCCGTTGTTCCTTGTTGGAGTCTCATTTCATCTCAAAATGAGAGTGCATCCCTTAACGTACGTTACGTTGCGTTCCACGCGGTCCTTCCGTACATACGAGCTGTTTCATTTCGCTTTCCTCGTAGGGAGGGCTGGGAAATACCCACTGGAAAAATCTGTAGGTTTCCATTGCATCTAACCCGGGAAGGATAACTTGCCTTTTTCGGAGATACATAGGACAGGAGAGTCACCACCACCACCACCTTCCCAGCTGTGGCATATTCCCTGCCACAGTCGTCATAGAAACACCCTCGCTCTCTCCTCTCGCTCTTCTTCTAGGGAGATTGTAAGGCTTCATGAGTCCATCATGAGCCTTACAAAATTTTGAACAGCGTCCCTCACACACACTCATTCAGTCACACAGACTTTGCCATTGCATTCCCATTCCCATTCCCGCTGCCTTTGCTTCTATCATATCATATAGCTTCTCTCAGTAGTTCTGAGTCTCGTTCCATTTGCCAAATGAAAAAAGTCTTCTGTGTCCTATGACATACTTGCCCTCAGGAAAACTCCCTTAGGACACTGCACGCTCCCGGTATTGTCAACCTTATATCCCTTGAAAAATCATCGGCACTTAAGTTCTGCTCCATTGTACAAGGACTCCGTTTCATCTCATCCATCCAAAACTTTGAGATTCTCTTGGAAACAACATGCTTTGTTTTTTTGTAAATGTGATTCACAGAACAGTAATTTAATAGGGAGAAGAGGTAGAGCGTTGTTCGGATCCCGACGGGATCCTTAGGTAAGAGGAAGAGTAAAAGGGTGGCAGTGCCAAGGAAAGGATGCTTCTGTAAAGTTTTGTAACGAAAAAACATGCTTCTCATTTTCCTATTCCACGAACGAACACTAAAGCATACTCCTGCTTCATGTATACATACTGCTAACTGCTAACTGTCATCGTATGGAAGAAGAGAAAGGATTCAATTGCAAAATCCTATACTCGGATTCGGTATTGCAAAGTACTGTAGAGGAAATAAAAGGGAGTGAGTTACGGGTAATAGTAAGGAAATGCATTTTTATTGCGGAAGATTTATATGAGAAAAGACAAGAGTCTTGTTATCGCAAGAGACGACGTGTGCCCTTTGAATTTGTAATAAGAAAATTCAGAGATTCAACACTACTGTCCGCTTTGCTATGAACGAAAGCGAAAGAGGTGCGAAATACGTACTTCAGTGGGACCGTGCATTCTCATCTGTCACATTGGATCTCCGGTGCCATTCTTTAGAGAGACTTTTTGAGAGAACTGAAGACAAACTGCTTGAGAAGACGAGTCTACTAAACTTATTGGGTTGCTCAATAATTAAAATAGACATGCATAATGCCTCATGTTCAGGTTGTGTCACAGGACCAACAACCAGACCAAATTCATACAGACTCATTGTAGAAAATGGCAAAATGGAGGCGTTAAAAAGAGGAAGTTTTGTATTGCAAGTGACTCTTAAAAGAAGACTGCAAGCAGGCGTCATTTGCACTCTGTGCCCAACTTTTTGGCTGTGGCTCATTACAAGACTTTGTGTTGAAATGCGAAACGCTTTGATGCTAGAAAACTAGGGTTTTAAATCCTTCATCTTGAGCTAGAGTGCTAAAAGAAATGACGAAGATGAGATGAAAATGTTAGAAACATTGCTTAGAGTCTCGAGTTTTGAGAAAAAGCCATCCTGTGTCAGCGGCCTTCTCTTTGCTTTATCAACTGCAGATGCAGACCAACTTGGTCTCTTTCGAACATTTCGACGACTCCACAAGAAAACGAATAAGAAATGTGAAGAAACCATTCACATTCGTCTGAGTGGGACATAATAATATGAAGTTGAAGTTGCTCGAGCGCACGAATGGACTAGGAAAAGGAAGGATGCAAATGCAAATATTGCTGAGGGCATTTGAGGTTATTAGAAAGTGAAATCTGTAGCAAGCTTTGGGCTAGGACACACAGATGAAGTGAGTGAGTGACTGAGTGACTGAGTAAGGTGAGTTACCAAGACCAACCAAACGATGCAATGCAACGCAATCCTCCTGTCTTGTCTTCCTATATTCTCAAGAATAGAATGAATCTATGAATCTGAAAGAAAGGGCCAAGCATGAAATATCAAGTTAGCAAGCGACACAAACATCACCAACTAATGCTATATTACGTAGAGGTAGAGTAGAAGCAACATCAGATTTCTCAAGGAAGTCGTACGTTCGTGTTGTGGCAATGCAACGTTGAAGAGTTGCTCATGTTGTTCCCTTCGTGGGACTTAAAACATGACGAAAAATTAGGTCGTAAACAATAAGCGAAAGTTTTTGCTTTGAAGGTCTTCCGATTTCACTGTTGAACCTTGTCCGCGTCTTAGATTAGAACATGCGTTGGACTTTTGTCATTTGACCTTGCACTGATCCTAGACATGAATTCTACACGACGTTTGCATTCTTTACATATTTCTGACAAACAATTTTTAAATTATTGACTGATAACGTCGGGTTGCTTCGACTGAGAGTCAATTTACAAGTCGCCGTCAAACGTCGCGATGGCAGAATCTCTAAAAGTCTACTTGAAATGTTATGAAATGTTTGTAATTTATTATGATGTCATTCCTTGTCTGTCTTCTCTACATTTCATTTCCTTTGCCATTCACATTTAATGCCGCTTATGTTATTTTCCGACGTTGCGTTGTCTAATTGTGTCCTTTTGTGTTTCTGCTCTTGCGCTTTCTTATAGTTGCTATGCATGCAAAACAAATATGAATTTCTTTGACGGTGTAATTTGAATAGTTCCGTCTCTAGTTTTGCTGATGAATATGAGTTTTTCTTTGTCTACTGTTCTCTAAACATCTTTATAAAAATTCAAAGGTGGAATATAACTAGTAGTGGTATTTTTGCACTTACAATGTACTATATGCATGGAATACAAAAGAACAGCTATACTTATATCAAAACTTCGAAATTGTAATGTAACACCTACGACGGACCGCTTTAGTTCTTTGTAACCCACAACTAATCACATAAGAAGATTCGGTTTGCGTTTTGTGTTGTGTAGAATCTTCTAAATAAAACCATAAAACCAACAAGGTCGCTATTCAAAGTATTTCGTCAATGGACGTACTACTGTAATATTAAAGCACTCCATTGTGCAGGTTGTTTGTGCGGCTACTTTTATTGGTTTGATTTAGTAAGGAAAGCAAGGAAGAATACTATACAATTTGTGTAATACCTTCAAAGGGTACATTAAAAGGAGAATACAGAAAGAGAGAGACTACTGTCAAAGGGAAAAAGTATTTTAAGTTCGAAAGTGTAAGATAGCATCCGGCAGGTTTTTGATTATATGCATAACTCCAACAAGACAAGAGTGTGACGTAGTCAGTCGCTGAATATTATCGTCATCTCACCTTGTAAACATTAGAGTGCATGTGTATAGGTTACAATTACTATAGACAAGACATCTCACAAAACGCTTGTGTAAGCTTAAGAGAGTCTTGTTTTCTTTAGGCAGGTTTGCTTTGTCAGGACGTAATCAGCAGTTCAATGCACCTCAACAACACAGGTATAATAACATATATACAGAGTAGGTAACGTAATGAAATGAAATGAGTGGTGCATGGGACGATGCGATGAGGCCTGCTCTGTCTTCTTTGTTTATTATGCGTCTTTCTTGACTTATGTGAATGTGAATGTTGAATGCATTTTGAAGGTAGTCAACCTTTGGCCTGAATGAACTCTCACTAAGTCACTGGGATAGAAGGCCGTTGCAACATTTTCTTATAGAACTTGGCTGGGCTGCTGGCGGCTTGGCTCCCCGTTCAGTCACTCACTCATCCTATGTCCTTATCCATTCTCTCTTTCGTTTCTCATATCGTAAAGGCAATGCATTTATTTCTGTCGACATCTCCGCTATTCAAGTCCAAGTCAGTCTGTCTAGGCGGATTAGCGATCTTTTCTAATGCAAATGAACATTTAATATTGAACGTAGTACCAGGCAAGTCAACACGTACTTTTCAATATTCCTTTCTGGGAATTATGTCACACAGTCCATGCTGTATTAATGTATTAATGTGTGCTGAGAACTAATGTTGTCAAATTCCTTCAGCTTCTATTCCAATTTGAAGGACTGTGTCTACTTGTCTATATGTCTACTATATGGTATAGGACACCACTCCACAAGCCCTGGTGACTCATGCATTTAGGAGTTTTTTTTAGAAAGTTGCAATATTTGATGGCAAACTGTGTAAAGATTGCTGAATGTGCCCAACGTTTGACAATTATACTGTGGGAAGTAGGGATTTTTTTACTTTAAGTACATGTATAATGCATTCAAGGGAATTAAAAGAAGGTTTCCTGTCTCATCATGTCATCATTTCACTTTGCTCGTATCCCCCGCAGATTTAATTTGGTTTAACAAAATCTAATTTCGTAAATTTTTTCAGAGAAAAAGACACGACAAGTGTTACAGTTACACAAATAAATTTAGTTTACTTTGCTTGTGAGCCATACTGCTGTGACATGACACGGAACGATGTTTTTTGAATTGACAACACCATTCGGTTTGCCTGCAACATTTTGAGAAACTTAGAGTTTTAGGTATCATTACGACAAGAAATGGAACAATGATATCCATGTACTTATATGCTTAAGGAATCAGGGGTATGGAATTGGTTTCGGCCAGACATCAATCAGAGTCGTGCACGGTGCTGTGGTTCTTAAGGCGGGTTGCCTCCAGTTACTATTTGGCTGTGGATCCAATGATAAATTCCCTGATAAGTTTAGTGAATTCGAAGGAAATCGAAGGCACAAAAGAATGTTGTGGAGAGAAAGATAAATCAAACGTAGACTGACTTGATCGACCTTTTTCTAGAAGAATTAAACGAACAAATGAGCAATGGTGGAGCATTCAACTCGGGTTTTATGGATGTAGTAGCTTTATCATTTCTTCTCTCAACACAATGCAATGATACTAAGTTGAGACGTTATTATGTGCAAAATGGGTTTGTATTCGTAAACCTTGTGTATATCTAAAGCTTTGCTGTTATTTTTTGTCATATGGAATAGGAGTGAAACGATCATAAGAATTTTGGGCGATTTTCTTAATTATATTATATATTACGGAGTTGGCCATGCGTGGGTCCATGAAATACTATAAATGGGTGCAAAGGGGATTGTGGAAGAGATGGAATGGGGAAATGGCAAAGGAGAATTACTTTCAAAGAGAATTGTTACGCGAAATGCGTCGGAAGGATAATATGGGGCGAAGAGAATCGTCATTTGGCTCAATGTAGTTGGCCACATTTGGACTCATATGGATTGCTATTGAGTTCCAGAGACTCAAATTGTGTTTTGAGACAGACAGGAGGACTAACGATATTTAGGGTGATACGGTTCAGTCGTTTCGAATTATTATTCAATTCATGTATACCTTTCCTTTCACCCTTTGTTCTGTGGAAGGCTAAAAAGGTAAGCTTGTAAAAGTCTTCGTGAACTTCCTTAAGGTGCCAATGGAGTCACCCTGTACTCATCTCCAAACTAACCGAACTGTGCTCATGTGTTTTTGTATTGTGTTTGTGTGTGTCGGTGTGTGAGTCTCGTTCGGGGTCTCTTTCCTTCAGGTTTTGTCTCTTATGTGTCAAAGGCGGATCAATACATAGCTATGTAACTTTGTTCATGAGCCACGAGACAGTTTATAGCGATTTATGCAGATGAATATCACCCGAACATTGAAACTACTACGGAGACTTGTGTAAATGTAATTTCGAGACGGCTTACGACTTGCGTGTGTTTATTTGAATTACATGTTCTGTTGTTTCGTCTCGTAAGGCTTTGAGAAAGTCCGAGAATAATTTGGCAAGAAGATAATTTTGCTGTGTATAGTGCTTGTATTGTACTGGACATTTTGTTAAAAGAAAACAGACGGAATGAGTTGGAAGATGCCTCATTGTTGAGCCCGGTGCTCAAGACGAGAAGAAAAGGGAATGAGGAGAGGCAGAGGAAGAAAAGAGAGAGTCGGAGTTGGATGGGAAATAATGTCATGAATATTGAAGGACGCTCTGAGATTCTCAGAGGAGCTTAACTACTCCTCGTTCTTGAATGCGACGGGTACAAAAGTCTTTTCGTATCTCTTCTTCTCTCTCTCTTGACTGTCTTATGCAATATAGAGCGAGGACGAAGACCTGTCCTAAAACAGACGAGTCAAAAGATCAAAATCCACACTCCTGTGCCTGCTCCTCCAGATATGAGGATGCGAAGCACTTTGCATCACTTCCCGTATTCTTCTTCCAGATTGCACTTTGCATCCAGACGCTTATATTTTGAATTAACAGTGTTTTCAAATATTGTCTGTGTCACAAAAATATTTCAAAACTCATGGTTCCGGTATTACGATTTCATTCGTATTATTGTTTGCATGTGCTCACTTTCCCAGATTTTCCTAAAATGACTTTTGTCGTATTTTCATCTTATAAAACATTCGATCACAAATCTGCTGCATCGGAATGGAAGCATAAAACGGCCTCTTTTGTACCAAAAATACACCCGCACTTTATAGTAATGTTATATAATATCAAGGTCTCAAGTTTACATTTTATTTATATAATTTTAGTAATATTCGTAGACAATGTCTGTGAATCGATTTAAGTCATACTCTTTAAAGAAACCTAAATATTATTAATCAATTTGTTGACATTCGAAGCAATTTAGGGATACTAAGTTGAATCACTCGAGACGGGTGCAGGTCGTGAAAGGGAAAGTAAATATTTTATTCGTCGTCTGATAGCAAATGAAAAGAGATGAGATTGATTGCATTAAAAAGTTGTTACTCCTATATTGAGGTGTGATACCAGGGTTCGACGTGGAAGAGGTTCCGTTTTTTAGTACAGGCATTGGCATTTCCAGTACCAAACAAGGGAGATAAATTTTGTTGACAGTGAAAATGTTGCTGAAGAGATTGAAGTTTGACGCTGGATGTGAAATAATGGTAATGGAAGATCAAACACGATTTCCCGACAACGGGGTAAGGTAGGATAATATAGAAAGCTGAAGCTGAAGAGAAATTGTTAGCACAGTTCCGTGACAAGAAGCCCGGACTTTCGGACTTACAAGGAGTTACGTGCATGAGCGTCCGATGATGTGAACTGGAGAGTTTGATGGAATTAATCCGAAAAGTCTAGAAGGGATAGAAGACAGACAAAAGAAACCGGTGCGGGAATTGTGATAGGATAGGAAAAGGGAAGTGTGGCAAAACAGGGGAATATCTCTTCCGAAATGGTTTTGTCGCTCTTCACACGGGGAAAGCGAATATGCGTATCCATAGCAACAGGTGCTGACGTCGACAGTGACCATGGGCTCAAGAACTGAACAACTGCTTCGACTTGCACAGAAGAATACGTTTTCTTGCACTTTTACTTCCCCCGTTTCCTTCAAGAACATGGGAAAAGCCAACCCCTGGATTCATAGGACTCCATAGGGTACTTCACTAAATGTCTTTCACTGACTGTCGCTGTCTTCGAGTGCCTCTATTTTTCCTGTTCTACTTATGCTCACGATTGCCTCATAAAATATCCTAGCAAACTACCCGGAAAGCCAAAAGGGAAAGTACTTTTTGTCATGTCCACTTTTTTATTTTAACTCATTTGTTGCCCTCCGTGAATCTTCATTGTCAATTTTTGTTGTCCTGTTGTCTTCGTGTTTTGCTTCTTTTATGGATAAATGCTTTATTATAGAAAAAGATAATCAGTTTATAGGAGCTACCTTTCTTTCACTAATGTAATCTGAGACGTTTAGATATGAAAGGTTGGATCCTTTATATAGGCCGTGAAGCACTTTACATCCCGAGCACGTCTTGAAGGTGTAATCCGTGTTTCAGTATCGTATGATAATTTCATAATAGATTAAATCAAGGAATTGAATTATTGTAGTGTCGTTGAAAATGAAGCCGGGATGAAAGGTGATATTCGTACTGGGTAGTTTTGAATAGACGCATTTTATGGTGACATATACTGGAAAGTTTAGAGGAGCAGCTCAATTGATTTGACCTCGCGAGATAGCTGGCACTTTTCTTGCACAAGGGAAAAACACGCTTTCTCTCTTTTCCTACGGATCAAGTTCCTCTCCATATTCTCGATTGCAGGTTTTTTTTCTCTTGTCGCTTTTTGGGAGCTCGCTTTCCTACTGCTTCAAGTTTTGTCTGGAGGAGCTATCGAGTCTTTTCATTTTCCTTCTCTGTGTGCAAAAGTCGTGAGTATCTTAGGGCCCGGAAAATGTGTGAGTGTGAAAGTGAGTCAATATCCTGAGAGTCTTTTATGCCCCATGGTCATCGTGAATGTGTCTTCAGGTGACACATTTCACCTACCTGGAAGTGAGAGGCAGAAAGCAAGAGCACGAGTCGTTTATTCGTTCCTGGTCATTGTGCTTTCAACTCTGACGATTCCCTTGGTTCGTGCTGAGCATAATATGCTCTGTTTTGTTACAACATTGCAAGCGACAATCCTTTTATTTTTCGTCGTCGTCTTAAGGGTTTTAGTCAACTTGTTTGCGTCCGGTGTCGAGGGAGAATAAAATTTATTGTCGCATGAATTGCAGTGTACGTTTTCCTTCCTTGATAAAGCAGGACTACAAATTTCCTACAAAGTGTATGTGGTAGTTGTGAAATAAGTTCAACAGCTACCACGATGTCAATTTGTTTGCTTAAAACCAAAGACTCACAGTCACGGAATCTACTACTACAAAATCATTGTTTTTAATTTAACTGGACGTTATACGTTGTACTTTTCTTGTTTTCGTAAACTAAGCTACAGCGACATATAATGCAGATTTATGGTATCAACAATAGGTCTTATTCTATGATTTTATTGTTAGGTTACGTTATTAAATAAGATCATGCTATAGTTTTAGAACTGAGAACCTCTCGGGAAAAGCGCTTTTTAATAACGCAGGGACTCTCTGTATCAGTTACTTCCCTGTTGTTGTAACAATGGATTATTTACTCTGCTGTGAAAGTTGGAATTGGGAAAAATAAACCAAAAGGACTCGTGCAGATTAATTTGAGTGAGTATATTGGAGAAAAGGGAGAGGAGAGAATGCAATGTTTGGCAATATTGTGAGTAATGCTATCACCAAATAAATGAGAGTAGTGCAGACAAAGTCAAAGCCACAAACTCTTTCTCCGTTTGTCTTCCTCTGAATTTGAACTGTGTAGAACAAGAGGATGCATCCTGGCAGCAGCACTTTTTTCCTCTGTTCTCCTGTATGTGAGTGTGTATGTCTGGAAACGGGGAAAACAGGAAGATATAGTAGTGGGAAAGTGAGTGAGTAAGGGAGTGAGTTGCAGAGGCAAATTGATTGACTCTTCCTTTGCCCATGCTGAGGAAACTGAATAAAGCCAAGTGAGTAAAGCATTAAACGTGCTCGTGCCTTGCTGCTGTCTTTTCTACTTGCGTTTTCTTCATTGAAATACTAAGCTATATAAGACACTTCTATCTGCTTCTGGTCTACCTTTTATTATCCGTATGATAGAACAGAAGAGCTACAGGTTGAGTTTCATTTGCCCCTACTATGCCTCAGGTTTTCCAAAATGGTCGGGTCGGGTTAGATTTTGAGTGAATTCGGTCTTTGAGAAAATCACTGTGATTTGAGTAGAATAGAAGTTGAAAATACGGGAAGGAGAGAGTATAGTAGGGAATGAAAATGGAGTTATTGGTGCTCGCGTGCAAAGGAGATGTTGACTCAAAATGTCCATGTACACATTGGTTGAGCACATGTGAAGTGCACATACATACGAAGTACGTACCGTATAGAATAGTATACGTCATGTCTCATGTCACAGCCCAATCTGAGGGTGACTCAACCTCTGCTTGCCAGTTGCCAATATTCATTTACGTTATTTCAGTATTTCTTCGATAGTTGCTTGCTCTCATCAAGGATAAATACAAATACCCTCGGACTTTCCGTTTAAACTTCAGCAGGTTCGATTTGTCTTCAGCAAATATTGGTTTGACCTTTTCCGTCTATGGCCAAAATCCCGAAGTGCAACAGAAAGCTATAGTAAACTTACAAAGTATAATAGCAGACGTATATTGTGAAGAATAAGCTACTCAATTTGTAGGAAAACATGTTCTTTGTAATAATATTGAATGCTTAAATGACAGAACAGTGCTGCTTTTGGCAAAGGACACTATCAAGTTGGAAACCAAAACATTCAAAATGATTTACCATCTCGAAGTATTGCTTTTCTATAGCTCTCCACTACGTGGAACGTGAAAGGAAACCCATCGTGGAAATTTCTAGTTAATTTGATTGTTACGCATGACATGGAAGCAAAAGTTCTAAAGGATTTCCTGAAAATGAAACTACGGGAATTACTTTTTACACTTTTGAGCTCACAACTGTGTTGAGTTGAGTTCAAGCACATTTCGCTAATTCATGATGTACTTAACAACAATAGCTGTGTTTCGAAAAAATGTTTGACACTTTTCTCATGGAGAGCTTAAAATCTAAAATTAGTTTCTCTGAAGATTTTGAATTGTACAGGCTTCAATACTCGTGTTAAGGCCCAAGGGAAAAGATTTATGTTTGGAAATTTGTCACGGTAGCATTCAGATTTTGTTTTTATGCTGTTTCTAACATAAGAGAGCGAGTGATGCATTCGAAACTTTGATTCCCCAGCTAGCTTAGCTTTCATTTGATTTTCGTCGCAGTGAAGAGCTGAGATTTTGAGTGCAGCGGAAAGGGAGGAAACAAAGGTGACCTTTCGTTCTAACAAATTTCTCCAGATTTCTCCAAGAGAAAGACGGAGAAGTAAGATCTTGTTGGC
>JABASF010000445.1:0-42175 GCA_019776145.1 Harlomillsia oculata | reverse complement strand
TTGGAAATAAATTCTCTGTGAAAGAATGTGGATTTTCCCATCTAAATGACTTGAGTATTTTGCGATTAGATACTTTACGTTTGAATGAAGACAGTTTGAAGCTGGATCTGACAGTCGAGTCTAATTTGTTTACGTCTGCATTGCTTCATTTGTAGTAAAGGCACTGAGGGCAGTGGAATTTTCGTTCATCCTCATTCCTCATCCTTTGGTAAGTTTATTGTTGGTTAAGTGAAGTTGTGTGACAGAAAAGTTCCCACCAAAAAGCCAACAAGCAAGCCCTAATTTCTCATCTTTGCTCTATTACGGCCTTGTGGTTTGCTTGGGGCTTTTTTTGACGCGTACCAATGTTTTAGCATCATTTTGTGCAAACTCGTGAGAATTTGGCAATGGAGCGAAAGTACCATTCTTCTTTCATACTCTTGACCTTCTGAATTAGCGATTGTGAGGTTCGTGACCGTAATGAGGTGGTCAAATGTCCATTGCATTTTGGAAACAATTTTTTGCTTGAAAAGTATTATTTATATTTTTAGAGTATTCGAGCATCAACAAGTAATTCTAGAACAGCAATACTAGGAATGATAGGAAATTGTAATTTGAATTCAAATTACTAAATTACAGTGTTTTGGAAGTTGGAAGTTGGAACATATCTCAAGTGAATCGAACACAAACTTTTCTCAATCACTTTAAGTTTAAAGGGAAAATCCTGCATTGATTTTCAATGGCTTTAATATTTTTCCGCAGTCTTGACGTGTTTGGACTTTGGTCTAGAGCAGATTATGCTGAGTAAGCTCAATTCTGAAAATCTACAAATACAATGGGAATGAATGCTTTGTTTTTACTTGTTGATTCCTATCAAAATTCCATTTAGCATGTACTTTTTTCATGGTGTGTGAGCAATTCCGATATAAGGTTCGTCATTACGTCGTCTTTAATCAGCTAAAGATACGTAAACTCATTTCCTCTTGGTTTTTTATGTGCATTAGCACATGAGAATTTATGGTGCCAAAGTGCAGTTAAATATGAAAATTTAAGCAGTTTTATAAGGTGCAGTGACGACGCTTCAACCTAATAAAGCTTGACATTTCCGTGCCATATAACTTATCAGTCTATTGCAACTTGCAAGTCGAGAGTTTATCGCAGAAGGATGAGAACATTTTGATAGTCTATGAAGCTAAATGACTTTAAGAAGGAAAATGACGGTCGGAACTGAAAGTCCAGTTTTTTTACACGTCAAAGGCAAAGGTCACAGATTGGCCTATCTACGTGACTAACCCGAGAACACTTACCTGGTTGACTTTTCGTTCAGTTGGACATCGTGCCTGACACGAAAGGGCAATGGTGATAGATCTCATTTTCTAAGGGTTTCAGGTACTGCACATTAATATGAAATAACTACGATAAGTTGTATCTTGTATGACTCAGTCAGAGTAATTGCTATAACCATGCCCCTGTGAGCTAGTCTTAATCTTAATACTCTCGAGCCCTAAGCCAAGAAATCCCTTTCCACTTTAGTAACTTAATGAATGAATCATAATCGTTCATTCAGCTTCACTGTGCCAGTGTGCTATTCGTGTTTTTTCCCCAAAAGCACTGAGTCCACGTTCATTCTCAAAGTTGAATGTGCCATATTTCAAGTGTGGTGATTGCCATGTCAAGAAAAATCAGAATGACTGAAGTACATAATCTGTTACCACCGTGTAGTTCAAGGAATAAATTGCTACATCGCCAACTCTTCTTTTTCGTCATGCGAGAATCATGTCATGACCGGCCTGGATAGAGTACTTTTGGAACTTTAAAAATTAACGTAGGCATAAAATCATGTCCTCTAGTTCCCACCAAAGGAATCCACGCTACTGACACATTATCCTGTGCACTGATGCACAATGATACCCTGAATATGGCAGGACTGCACCTTACCTTCTGGAGAACAAAGGAACGAGGTGAAGCCAAGGGGTACTCTGATATCTCTGTGGTAGTACATACACATACACCTGAGTGGAGAATGAAAAGATACTATTTCGGAAAGTCGTAAAAGAGGCTTCCAAAGAAGAAAATTAAATAATAGGAGGGAGGCGGATGCACTGTTAAACCTGAAAAGGTGCCCAAATGATAATTGTATTCCATTTTTGAGTTGTGTACATGTCGTAACTATCGTATCATCAGTTTGAAGCGTATGAGGACGATGAGTCGTAAATAACTCTCACGAGTTTGCATGCTTACAATTTCCCCTAAGGAATGCATTGTGTAAGTTGGTATTGTAATGTTCGTTTGAAGGCTCTAAAAGTCCAAAATTACTTGCGATTGTGCACAAAATTAAACCGTGTATGGTAAATTATAACTATAAGCACATTCTATTGCATTAATTACATGATTCAAACCCTTCAATTCCACGCGTTTGTGAGATCACACATCGCACCACGCCTAAAACTGATCGTACGCATCATCCATGTGTAACATTAGTACATACGTTTAATATATAATTGATCATTTAGAAACTTTATAGATGAAATATGATAACCTCTCGCACTGAGTTACTCACAGCGCAAGAAAATATGAGCATTAATAAAGTACTGGTCGGCATGAACATAATGTAATCAAGTGCAATAACGGATTTACCAAGTGGTAATTCGCATTTCCTCACACTCTCATCGCGTTTGTCCAACAGAAAACTTTGTTTCGTCTGCATTCATACCATGCACATTTTTGGAATCATTTTTTGTGTTCTGGCTGACCCAAAGGTCTAAGAAATTAGGCACACTCTGGTTTTGCAGTTTTGTTCCTTTGACTCTTTTGTGTACCATTAGTGAGATAAAAAAACTATAATGAAGCTGGTGTTTTGAAGGTGCAACATTGGGAATGGGATTTTCTAACCCAATCTTGAGACTTTTGCTTGTAAGTAATGTATCTGACTAGTCTTATGCTGACTTATGCATGCTGATGACTTTGGGAACTTGTGCTTTGCTGGTTATTCCTATGCTTTGCGTCAACTCACCTCTACCATTCTGTATGTTTTCCTATTATCCATTATCCATTAGGCAATGCAATCCACAAAAGCATGAAAATGAAGAATGGAGGAGTAAAAAGACTGTTTTTATTTGCCTACCTCCACACAAAACACAAAATGTTTTTTTTTGTATATGTTTTGTGTTGTGTTGTGCTCACTTCAATTCTCGTCCACGGAGTCTCCAACGTGGAAAGCAAAGTGATTAATATTTGTGTGAGTCATTCATGCCAACCTGCAGAGCAAGAAATCTCAGCATGCTGCAGTAGTCGAGTCCTTCAATTGCAATGTTTTTACATGTGTTACACTTTACTCTACTCCAAGTTTATGATGCCTGATTCACTCATTCACTTCCATTGCTTTTTGCTGGTTTAAGGATTTTTTGAGATTTCATGCAGAGTTCTCTTGTTTTGACTAAAGCTTGTAGAGTCGACTTCTACGTCTGTCTTGGTAAAATTCTTCACGTCTAATCAAGAGGGTTTGCTTACATTGCATCGTTGCATGTGTACAAGGACCAGATTGTCCGTCACTCAGTCGTACTTTAACTTTGAAGAATGTGTGCACGCACGAACCATCATGGAAGGAAAGTACTGACTTTTTGACGTATAGGATATTAGATATTAGGGTGGATTAGGGTTTTTCAAGGGATAAGTTCAGGATTGAGAAGACATTTTAGTCTCTGTTCCAATCCAAAGTTCGTAAACGACGCAACACATGAGGAAAGTTATACGCAGAGTATCTGGTATCATAGCTTTCAGTCTAAAATCCGTCAACGACAAACTGATATTGTGTGTCGGAGTGATAATCCCATTAAGCCGTTAACAAGACATTTTGCGGTGCCTTATCGAATGTCGTGTGGCGAAAATCATTTCTTGACAGAAGACGCCTTGTGGGATTTTAATAAATACGAACTGAGGACAGAGCAAGGCGTCTTCTAGAATTGCTATATTTAGCATATTTTCCCTTTGCTTTTGTTCCTGAGAGAATCTTCTTCCTGAGTTGTTGTCACGACGTGCACGACTGCGACTTGGAGCAAAAAGACTATTTCAAGAGTTTGTTTGGGACGGCTAAACCCGACCGAGTTCATTTTGAACCAAGTACATTTGAAGACCAGACAAGGACGGACGAACACGTTGTCTGTCGTCTACCAAGTGATATGATAAAGTGTAAACATTGTTTAAAAAAGTCAATTTCCTCAGAATTCTCGTCTGGTTCCTTCTTACAGTTTTTCAGTTATTTTTCTTCATCATAAACTTTATCACTCCTATCTTAATATTATTCAAGGAATTGAAAACAAAGTCATCAACTTTTGACTCTATCCGTCAGCCCCATACTCTGATTACAGTTTCAAGGAACCTTTTAGCAACTAGTTGCCCCTTTCAAACGGTTTAAAGGGCCTTGGGAAGAGCAGGGATCAAGGATTCTATAACTGGATTCCATAAAGGACAATTTCAGTTCATGTTGGGCATAGGCTTGTGCTTCAGTGCTGCACTGTGTTTGGTGTTTTGTGTCTGCATAAACGCGACCTTTTTTCCTTGTCCGAGAAAAAACAACGTTGGTACTTTGTCATTGCGTGTATCTGTCTGCAGAATATTTTCTATGTTGCCCTCGTCATCCCTGCTGTCTCAACTTTATACTAATACCTTTACCTTCGTTGCATTCTAATCTCGAGAGCTTGCTCTACACATATAAACTAAGGGAAAAACTTTGCGCAGGCAACAAACTTCTCTCGACTACTTTTCTGATGTGCTGATCGTAAAGGGAGCAAATATTATACCTGACACAGCTACTGCCGAAGGGTGACAGTGCAATATGCCGGTCGTATGACTCAGTCAGTGCTTTCCAACCCGTGTTTACTTTCCAAGGGGATGCTCAGCTCATGTGCATTGCATATGTGGGAAGTTCCTCTTCCTACTACCCAGATTTGATTTACGTCGGTCTCACACTGAACGATAGTCCACCACCACCGGCCGTCCACAAAACACCCTGGTTCAATGTTTCATCTTTTCCAACTTGTTTTATAATTCTCATCGTTTCTTATCCTCGGGTCAGTTGACGTTGACATTGACATGCGGCTGTTGACCGTAGTGCAAGCATTGTGGTCTTGGAAGCAAAGATGAAAAACGTCCTATCCTGACTCGCATTTTAAAAAACTGTTCAAAACTGTGTACATGAATTCTCATAGTGCAATTTAGATAGTATAGACTTTAAAACGTAGTAATTTACATCGTGTAATAGTAATCGTTGCCTGATAACAAGGTCTGTGCGAATTTGTTGCCGTTAATGTTTGGGCTGGTCCCTTTAATGCTACATTACAATGAGTGCGAATAATACAACGCCTGCGAACATGCAACGGTTGTCTCTCACAAGACAAGAAGTCCGGGTAGATAAAGCTGCCTTCGACGATATTAAAGGTTTGGTTCTATCAGTTATTTATTCCGATTTATACCTAATTATTATTCAAATTATGTTCTATCAACGAAGAACGAAGACAATGAGAATGTTAACTATACCGGCTATGTCCGAACACTATTATGTAGTTTTGTACACAAAATGCTGTCGTCTGGTAGCTGTAGCATAAACGATGCACTAAGCAACGTTAGTGTGTATTGCCCGATTTTGGCTAGCATAAGCTATTTGCATTGTACATTTTTTAACTACATGTAAGACTTTGAACAGCAGACATTTCGTATAGAGAGGAATTCACAAAAGGTTTCTCCGTACTTGTCAATATGCCAATTTGTTTTAATAAGCATGAGTAGTGTGTATCAAGTGCGAATGTGCGAGGGAAAGATAGAGGAACGTGTCATACATGTCATACTCTTCCTAATGATCATGTTCATTCAATGATGTTATTTATAGTTGAGAAAGTGTATGTCAATTTGTTTTGTTTTGTTGTTTCAGATCTCCAGCTTGCAGCCGAATTAGGACGAACCCTCCTGGAAAGGAATGAGGAATTGGAGAACGAGCTGAAGCAGCAGCAGGTCGTCATTGATGATCAAGCCCAGGAGATCGAGGTAAGAGTGTCTTCTTAGTTGTCACCGTTTCATTATAATGGCACTTTTCTTCAAATCATCATTGCCTCCACTCATCTTTATTCTTCGACCTGCATCTGTCACTATCACTCAATGTTATAGTGTAGCACTATTTCGCGTCTGTACAATGTACAAAAGACGCACTTCTTCTTTTGTAAGCACCTGCCACCTCAATACCTACATTACTAATGCAAAATACGAGCGTGCATACCCAAACCTGCTCATCACTGCTCTCGGCAACCAAATCAAAAGAAACAGTGGCAGTAAAAAGTGTAAATGTCCAATGGAAATGTGACTGACTCTATAGTCTAGTATACCTGCTGTCAAACGCTTCGAAGCTTCACAAAAAATTCCTTTCGATCTTAGACAGGAAAGTACTGAATACACAATAGAAGCCACAAAATGAAGGCAGGTCTTCTACTCTTCATAAAACAGTAGCTTCTTCATATTAACAATTTGTTTGTGGGTTTAGGTTTAGTTGGTTTAGGTTCAATATCTTTCAAATGCCGTCGATTGGTACAAAAAATGCTACTACCATTGGTTGGTTCTTGTTTACACTGTTTAGTTTACTGAACTGAACAGTGAACACAAGAAACAAGGTATTGGGCAATTTAGTTTTTTGATTGCATTCCATGTCATTCAGATTTCAGAGCTCCTGCTCAAAGGAAAAAGTGTTGCGTTGTCTTGAAACTACTGTTTCTGGCAAGGCCAAAGATCGCAACTCATCTTTACTCCCAAGCGAGAAGTGTCAAAACACCCGAACAAATGATCATGTTGCCTTTTTCGTCGGAGTGAACGGCACCTACATTGTGTAGATTTGCCAAGTCCGTAGAAAGTAAAAAAAATCCAAACTGGCTGACGTGGCTTGTCTGTCTAAGTTTGGCTTCTTGTTCTTGTATCTCCTATGTTCTATCTTGTTCTACCCAGGAGGATCTCAAGTATGACTTAACATTTCATGTAAATTGAATTAGGAAAAAACTGCGGTAAAATGTTTTGTTACACAGACGTGCCCGTAGCAAGTTGAATGCATTGTTTATTAAGTTGTAGCTTCTATAGCTCGACTTGGAATTTTGAACTTGAGGGCTCTGGCTCCGACCTTTTTACAATGCATTCGGTTTGCGGGTTTGCCCATATGCCCACCTGGAAATTACTATGTGAATCAGGTAGGTGGTCTTGGGAATGAATTGAAGGGTAAAGGTGAGTGGTACAAAAAGCTTATCAATTGTGCATACACAAACAATGTTGGAAATCTAATACTAATGTAGTGGTCAAAAGGCGGATGCTTGTTGGCCTTAATTGTATGCAAATCAAGTTCATTGTCGCTAGTTGAAATGTTTCATATAAAGAGAACGGATACGAGAAGCTGTAAACTGTCGCATTTAACGTATTAGTTCACACATGCAAGTTCATTTTATCTGATGAGTGTCAACTGAAAAGTGCAATCTGTGCAACTGGTGCATGTTGTTGTGTATGTCACGTTTCTCTGCACACGTTCACAGGTCACGTTTAGTGTTTTATTCTTAGAAATCGAATGAAATGCAAAGCTCCGTGTGAGGAATACAGAAAGAACAACTTGAAGTGTTGTACATGTACGTAAACTCCGTACTTAATGCTTGAAATCACAGACTGAAGAACGTTTTGTCGCATCTTGATAAAATTAGGGCACGACGACACGTCCTGAACTTCTTTGATGTGTAAAGGATAATTCGAATAATCTGAAATAGAAATCTACAATTAGCTACAGTTTTCACAATGAAGATTATATTCCGTTGACAAGAGACCGCGTAAAACTTCAATTAACAACACGAACATCTCAATGTATTTAGATACGATAGGATCGTAAATGATTTACTTCATGTTTGAATGAGATATTGAAATCACTTGAACCTTCAAAGACTTTAGAATTGGATGCACTTCGATTGATTTCATTTTGCTCGATTAAAGTTAGATTTTATCTAACGGTCAATTTACTATTCATTAGACAATAAGGAGAGAAAATAACTTCACATTACAATGTCCGGCCACCAACCATCACTTCTTGTGAGAGTGCATTCAAAGTCATATCGATAGCCTAGATCAAAATCAATCACAAGGGTACAAAATCGTGATCTTCACAAAAAAATGTGCATTTCTTTTTCTTTTCTCACACACACACCTCCTCTTTTGCAATAATTGCATTTAATGCTTATTTGAAGGTACTTTGCTGCAAGCGAAGCAAACTTGCAGCCTTCGTATCACGATTTCTTGCATAAATGGCACACTGACCGACAGCTTGTCATCTGATTTGTAAACGATTGGGACATTTTTGATCCCCTCCATTCAAAACTGATTTATCATCAAGAACTTACCATGCGCACAAGTACTTTTGTATGATACTTATCATTTCCCAAGAAAATCCTGTTTGAAAGCAGTTTGAAAGCTGTTTTTAAGAATGAAATAACTTTAAGAGCATTTCATTTATCCAGGTATATAGCATGTGATACTATTGCAAATGCGGATTTAAAACTTCATACGAAGACGTGTGATTGAAACCTATGCACTCTGAAAGTCAATTGTGCCCCTTAATTTATATGATGATGATAAGATTTGTTATGATGGGTTTTGCTTTTGCTAAGCTTAATTTGAAAGCACAGTGATCTCATTAATAAAACTGCCAGTCTGTAAATGAAACTATAAAGTTGTCTGAAACACTTGTAAAAGTAACAGGGTCATTTTAGCAGTGATTTAGGTGCTGGTAGTTTCAACTTGCGCCGTGTGATCAAAAACTGATGATCGTGAATAAAATGAAGAGAAAGAGATAGCAGAAAGTCAAGTATATGAAATGAGAGTAGATGAAATCGACAGGAATGAATAAAAAGAGAAAAAGGAGTCATTATTCGGATGTACACTATTATTTTCCGTCGTTTTCAAAGGGAATTTGCAATTTATTGTATTCATTCTATAGTACTGCAGAAGCCAGGCCAAGTTCATAAGAGATTATTAATGATTAATGACTTTATACAAAAAAAATTGAATCGCCCTATACCTGAAAACCCAGCTGAAACTACAAAGTGCAACATGCGACTTTACAACAAGTGACAATTGTATATCGCGGAAGGCCAAATAGCAAATTGAGGAAGGAACAAACTGTCTTTTTTCATGTGGCAATGTTGTAATGTGTATGTGCGAGGGAATAATCATGTGATTTCGCTCGTCGTTTCTCCGTTTATTACTATAATTACGTCTTATATACCTTTGCCCTGTTAAATGTGATGAGTGAGCAAAGTTCTAGACCAAGTTTTTCGTCTATGCAAATCACAGAGAGAACAAAAACATAGAATTTGGCAAATGGGTGAAATGCTGCATGCAGCTTCTCATTTTTTGTATACAATTTTTCAGACATAATAAAAAGTAGGGATTCTAAACAACGTGTTAAAAAGATTGAGGGACAAGTGAAAAGTCGTGGGCAGAAAGGACTTTTTATTTGGTCGATGCAATGTGCATTGAAAAAAATCTGTTTATGACCATTATTTGTGGTCGAATTTAGAATTTTGGGTTTTGGCCTTATTTCAATGGACAAAAAAGTAACAGTAAAATCTTGGGTTTTCGTATTCATCGTCTTTTTTACTTCTTCATGGTTTACTACTTTAACTATTGGAGATGGCTTCCTTTGCATTACATCCTCACGATGTTTCTAGGTAAGCGGTCTCAGGAAATGCAATAAATTTTGAATAGATAAAAATGCATGTTTTCTCCACAATTCGTGCTCTGGATGAGATGTTTTGAGTATCTTTTATAGTTACATCTGCAAGCAACATAAATCTTTGAATATAAACAATACTACAGTACAGTGATAAGATTAAAAGACAAGTCATTTGAAGCCTTTAATGTCTCCTTTTGTTATGCAGTCGAAAGATATACATTATAAAGAAAGTCGTCATAAGAAAGCGACGACAACTTTTTTTTTCATGCATGTTAAGAATCCTAACTTTAGTAACTGTACAGTTCAACGATAGCCTAGCGGAGTTGATTGTAATTGGAATTAAATTTAAAGACATTAAAGTTAAAGGTGCTTTTGTAACATGATATGATAAAGTACGTGGGACCCACCGACTCACGGCACGTCCACTTTATTTTCACCACCTCAAACACAGCAGCATTGCATGACAATGGCGTTTGTAACAGGTTCATCAATTCAACATGGAACATTAATGTACCTGATTTACCTGAATATAAATAAATATGGTGTTATTTTATCTTGGTATGTAAAAATTATGAACGGAGAAAGCGTTGGATTCCAATGTCCAACATGTGAAAAATCAATTTCATTTATGATCACAAATTATTTCCGTATCATATATCAATAAGTTTGCCATTTTGATTTCATTACGGATCGACAATGGTTGACAAGCACGGTTGTAAAATGTCGTAGTAAAGTTTGCATTTTTTAGACAATTGATTTGTATGATTATTTACGTTCGTGAAGACGCGAAGAGAAGAAACAAGACAGGAACATTCCAATCCCAATGCTAGAGCATTTATTTATATTGAATTACTTGAGCAGTTGTGCCTCTCACTTGCATTTCTAGTTTGTGACTCTTTTGACATCAATCTGTGTGTGTTCACATTCTCAAACTTAGTTTTTTGTACCTCATTAGCTTTAAACACACGTTTTGAAAATTGGAAATCCTTTTAAGAATCATGAGATACGCAGCAGCAGTAAAATATTCTTTTTCATAAAGGAATGAGTGCACACGAACGACGAAGAGCATCTTTATTAAACTGTAAATACTAAAAGTGGTTGTTATACGAGGATGTAAAAGAATGTAGGCTAATGTGAATGTAACCTGTCATTGATAAGTTGATAACAGAACATATATGAAGCAATAGGCAAGTGACATGGCCGTCTTTAATTTGCTACTCATGTTTCTGAGTCATCTTTTGGGATGTCGTGTCTGTCTGATTAATGAAGATTGTCTATGAAAGTGAAAAAGGAAATCGAAATTAAAATATTACATTTTTTCCTTTGCATGTTTTTATTACCTGAGATGGTAATATTATTAAATAGAGGGAGAGTGAATTCTTTTAAATATTCTTCCTTGATAATCATCTGCATTATAATAATTTACAAGCTGCGTTTTCACTTGATTGAGAAGGTAATTTGCTTCAATTGTCCAGAACAGAGGGAAAGAATGGAAGACAAAAGAAAGGTTTTAAAAGCATTGATGCTTTGTGCAAGTTTGTTCTTTAGCTTCTTCTTTGTTCCTGTTTTTTTGGGTCGATTAACTAATTAATTGTTCGCACTCCTGCTGTGGGTGCTCGTGGTAGGTTTGACGTGATGTTTTAATTGTTTCGCTCTATGTTTAATTGTTGTACGAAAACAGTTTATCAACATTACATGAAGTGAGCATGAGAGATGAGAACACAGAATACAGAAGCCTTCCTTTATATAGTCGTCCACTTTGTATTGCAAAGACTTGCGAAGAAAGAACAAAAGGAAGGGGAAAGGTAGTTCATGTCAGTGACAAAAGGAAGTAGGCAAAGGGCTCGTTCGTCACAGTGCGAATTCTATTAGAACATTTAGAAGACTATTGTTTTCTATGTCTCAGCGTTTAATGAGCAGGTAAATTGAGCTGCTTTATTAGAAAGCGTTGGTCAAGCGGACGCTTGTATTTGTCGACAATGTCTTGTACTTGTGTAGTATCTTCACATTTTGGTTCTGGTTCTGGTATGAAACGCTTTACTTCACTTTTTGAAGGTACATTTTTACTAATTTTGTTGTTGTTGATGATCGTAGCCTAGATTTCGTACAGAATGAAACAAAAAGTGAATGCTATGAAAACTCGTATTGTTACCGTTAGATTAAGAGTTCACAAATGCAGCAGCAATTCTGATTTTCCTTGCATTTTTTTTTATTGAACTTCGAATACTCTGTTAATAATTGAGAGTTTGCGACGTGGGCGGTGTGATCAAAAAAATTCAGGTCGATTGGGCGATGTTCCTAGTTCTAGTGAGTCAAATGAGGGATGACTTTCGGGTTTTCTTTGTAACTGTAACATTGTTATATTGTAAATGGTTGTTACAGTGTATTGAAGTAAATTGCAGTAAATTGAAAGATGTATCAACTATCAACTCACTGAGCGAGACTTGAGTCGTTGAGACTGGAAGAGTCAGTTTTCCACTAATTGCCCCGATTATAGTTTTTAATAAGTGAAGCTAATTTTCCCTCCGGGACAAAAAATGCATTACAAAAACTTGCATATAGGAAATGACTGGTTAATACGCAGCTGGGCTTCACACTTGGATGTTTCAAGTTTTGGAATTTCTTTTAACGATTCTTTATTACAGGGTAAAGCACGTTTTTATGTTTTATATTAGTATTATGTCTAGTTTTAAAGGGTAGTGTTACACTACAGTGCATAGTAATTATGAAAGAAACTTTTATTGACAGGTTGACTTAAGTTAGGAGATTTCAACAGTGTTTTGCATTTCGCATGCAGACGACAGCATTTGCCACTTGGACTTAAAAGCAGTGATTAGATTCACAGAGTCAAAAGTGACTAAAGAGTTTCACATTTGGGCCATGTGACCATTTTGCTACAAAGAGCTTTGATACGATGAGAGCATAAGCGTGCAGCATGAAAGGGCATTTGAGATTTGGTTGTGTTGTGTTGTTAAGATGTGTTTGGCTGTTGAAAGAATTTTGACGTGTGGACTGTTGCGGACGTTGCTGTTGGTGCCTTTGGAAGGAGATTGTTTGTGGCCCACCATGCCAATCATCGACTTCTCACAGAATCTGTAATCACAAGGAAGAAATCAGAGCAAAAGCCGGTTTCAATCCTTCGATCCAAAATGCATTCCATTCCTTTCCTACATAAGTTTCTTATTATTGAAATGGCATGATTGTACATAGTTTGCTATACAAAAACTGCGTATTGAGAGGAATGATAAAAGTTTTGATAGCAGATAGCAGTTTGCGATAGCAATAATTTTACGTGCGTGACGTGACATTCTCGTCATTTATGATCATTATGAATTCGCCTCGAGATCAAATCCCGTATAAAAGTGCACTTTACAGTGATTCAGACTCCCAGAGGTGTTAAGCAAAAATTGTTCGTTTTACATTAAGAATTGAACGGAGACGTGCACATCATATTGGCAATTTCACACCGAGTCAAAGCACAACGTCTGATGACTTTCGGACGCATCCGCCTTAGCAGTTTTTTTCTTTCACGGTCGTTTGCATATTTAATGGGGCCTCAAGCAGTGTAGGTTGTATAGTTTATATTCGAAAACAACAATGGTAACATGTCAGCAAGCAGCACAACAATGCAGAACAATAATTGATCGTGCATTGCTTTTTTGACTTGGGTGCTGTTGTTGTGTTCGTGTCATCTTTCCGTTGCTTTACTTTGGGCTTAGAAACGGAGGATGACACAACAGACACCATGTCCAATTCCCAACCCATTTCGGCATCAAAAATTGGTAGTAAAAACGACATCCTGCCAAAGCGGAACATGGTGAAGACAACCATTAAAAAGGCGAATCCTCGTCTTCTCTTTTGTCATGAAATTGAATGCATCGTTTACAGACAATGAGAGAATATGCAAAAAAATCTATGCAACATGATATGCATTCACGAACTCTTGCCAAGTGCACTAGATTTTAACCAAACCGTTTATAAACGAACTGTTTCTGCAGTTTAAGGTCAATTGACTTGTATTGCATTGTCCTTGTACACATCAAATGAGGAAATTAGGGGTGGAACGAATGACACAAACACTATGAAAATGTTGCTCTTTTTTGTTTATCAAGGAAGGGTTATTTGCTGGTTTGCTCGCAGTTTACGTTTAGAATGGGCCTGTTTGGAAAGGCTTTTGGTTTTTATTTCAAGTTCAAGTTACGTTGTCACATTTTCTGTTTTCATTCTATACAAGTTAAGGAAAAGGTCCAAAAATTAAAGAAAGACGGAAAGAGTCCAGGAAGTTCATATCTGGAGTTGAGAACAATTACGTAGAAGAAATTATTATCAAGTAATTTATTATCAAGTGGTTTCAAGTATTATCGCTACTTTTACATCCAGAAACGGTTGAATTTTTGATGGAATAATGAAATTTTGGTACTACTGTTAATATTCTCTTATGCACTAATTCAAAAAGATACCATTTTGTAACTGTAAACCAAACCACCGGAATATGACAGTACAAAAGCACATAGCCACACTTTTTGTTTCGCATTTCGTTTGATTTCAAGCAGCACAAAAAAGTGTCATAAAAATTCTATTGATTCGCCTTACAAGCCGTTACAACAGTAAAGTTGGGCCTACTTTCTCCGTTCCAGTGGGAATTGTGGGAAGGTTCGAAGCGACTCGGAAATCTATTAATAAAGTGGCTCTCAACAAACTCTCAAGTCTCAAGGTTCTTTCAAGGAACATTCTATAGTTTCGTTGCAGAGGTTCATGCTTGCTGAGCGGAGCAAGCTCGTTTCGTTTATCGAACGAAATGATTTAAACAAAAACTAAACAAAAACAACTAACACTTTATTTTATTTAATAATTACATCGATCTGTAGCTGTTCCGCAGCGAACGTGCAAAGTGATACAGCAAAAGTCCAATATTTGCCTGGATTAGTCACTCTTCACTCTTAAAATATAAACGATTATGACTTCATTCGAAATTGTGCGTGGGTGTATTACACAACTACAATGGTAAGTTTCGGTGCCGTTGATTTTTTAAAATTAAGCTTAATTAAATAGCTGACGGCATGAAGATACAGATTGACACAACCGAATTAAATAGACTTATTGCGAGTTGTGAACGTGTGGTTGTGAAACCTAAATGAACTTCCGTAAAAGGTTCGGTTCGTTTGTCTGTCTGACAAACATTGAAATTTTAAAAAAGCAAACAATTTAACATCAAAATGTAAATGTGAACGTGAACATGTTCATTCACAGTTTGTGTGAGAACGCACAACTTAGAAATTACAGAGGCGTTTAATTTATAATTACAGCAGAGAAAACTGTGCCGGGCAGACTGTTTAGTACTTTTGATCTCATCATTAAAACTGCTTAATAATTAATAATAATGATGAAACCCTTGAAGTATAAGAGTTGTATCTTCATTAATTTTAAATGGAAGGGAAATTTTGAAAAAAAATACTTTTTTTATGTGGAGACTTTGGACGTAGACTTTTTAATACATTTTTAATGTGCGGTTTACGTTTATGCCAACAAGGTTTTTTTGTCATTAAGATTTGCACTGTGGCGAATGTAATGCGAGAACTGTGCTTTCTTTTTTTTCGAGTCTGTCTGATGTCTGTCTGTGTCTGCATGATAAAGGTTTTTTTCTCATGGGGCAGGGCATTATGATTATCATGTAAGTTGACGAAGTGTATTCAGCCAAATAATAAGTTTGATGAAAATGAACGCATAGTAATTGAAATCGAACGTAGATGACAAAAACAAGGGAAAAGACGGAAGTGCACCTGTGTCCTGTGTGCACAACTGCGAAATGCGAGCATGGAATTAAGTTAAAGGCGAAAAATGCATGAATATATACCGTTCTGTAAAAAGGAGTGGTAAATCCCACTTGCTAAATGATGCTGGTTTACTAAATACATTGGGTTTACCTTTGCTGTGAAACTGAATGTTTACCAACTGGTGTTTACTGTTTACTATTAACATTCAATGCTGGCTATGGATAATAAGTTTGTGGAAAATTGCTCACACCGTCACACGGAATGAGAGGAAGTAAATAGAGGTGATGTGTATACAAGAAAGCTTTCAGTGAAGTGTATACATTTTTGTTCTGAATCAACTGGGCGATTGAAAGTTTAATAGAAATTTAACGGAAGGAACGGGGAAGAATGGAAATACTTAGATAAAGATGTAACGTTGTGAAATGGAGATGGAATAAGAGTTCAAGAGGTTGAAACGAAAATTACTGCTTTCTGAAATTGTAAAATTGTAGCCAATGCTGCGAAAACGTAACATTAAAATAATGTGTGATTCCAATTAAATTGTGGAAGCTCAAGCTAGTATTTGAGACGCAAAATGCCTTTATTATTGTTCAAATACATTTTGCACTATTATTCCTGTTGTGCTGTGGTTTGCTGTTTTCTTCGCTTTATTTGTTTTGCACCTTCACTTTTTTATGTCACAGTCTCACTATAGTACTGACCAAATAAAGTCTCAACAGTCAACAGTATCTGAGTTTCTTAATGGGCTTTGAAAAGATCAGTTCAGTGGAAAAGTATTCTGCTGCACTTCTTTCACAACATTTGAGACATTAAGGCGATTTTCCAATGAATAAGTTGCCAAGAATGCCAACATTATGGATGTTTGCTAATCCTCTTTATGGTTTTTATTCTTTTTGCAGTACTTGACGAAACAGACGAGTTCGATGAAAGAAGAAAGTTCGAGCCGAGCCAAATTCTATGAGCAACTTGAGTCCACCATTATTGAGCTGGAGAGGACGAACACTCAATTGAGTCGGAAGCATGAAGTGGACAAGAAGAGAATTCAGAGGTTGGTCATCTTTCTATTTGATAATAATACGAACTTTTTTACATTTTCTGTCTGTGACAGTTTCCTTGTGGGTTTTGATGGCTTCATGTCTTTAGAATAATGTAAGTCTTTGAGATCTTTACTGTATCCTTTGGACCATTTGGCGTGCCGTATGTTCCCCATTTGCCCATTTCTATTTAAGCATGTGCCTTTGTTAATTCTTCACGAGGTGTGAAGTGAGACTTACAAAGGAGAGATAAATCGGCAAATAGCATCGCACACTTGAGTCGTGATGACAAGATATTTTTTTTTCACTAGTTGAAGTATGGATTACAAAATAAAAATGGTCAGGGTGGTGACTGTGGTCGTGGTCTGTAGCATTTGGCTTTCGTATCCCCACAATCATAATCGCTAAACAACCAGTGGTCAGCTAGCGACTTTTTATCTTCATAATATAAATAGGTTGAACAAATATTGTTTGTTGATTTGTTATAACTGGGTCCGTAAAACGTTCAAATGAATGAATGAAATATCGAAGACACCAGGGAACCTTTTGGAAGTTAATAATGATGCTGATTGTTGCCTCAATTTTTAATTAATCGCTAATGTTTTTATTGTAGTTTATGTGAAAATATCGACTATTCTAGAGAGGAAGTGCGAAGAAATGAGTGGGACAATCGATTCGATTCGAAATGAATCGAATAAACGGAGAAAGCTGAGTAAGAACAATTACATTGGATTTGGTTCCGATTCGTCTGAAGAAGAATGGTTTTCGTCTTTCAGTCGCCGAAGGACTCAAAGTTTGCAGGATTTGAGGTAATAATGTTGAAACCTAAGAAAAACAATGCAATCGCTGAGACACAAAAAGTTGAATTGACAAGTTTTGAAAAACATGTACATTTGTTGATGTAAATTACATTGTTGATGGGTTGTTTTTGTACATCTTTCAGAGATCTTTCTTCATGCGATGGCCTTGACTCCTCTGGTAATTCCAACAGTCCGGATTTAAGAACTTCAGAAGCTGAATTCATCGAGTCGCTGGAGACGAGGGTAGAAGAATTGCTTTCAGCCAAGAAGAAAGAGACGGATAAGATTCATCAATTAGAGACTCAAATGCGAATTTTGATTCAAGTAATGCAAAAAAATTCAGCAATTGTAGCTTCTGCCTTCTCTATTTTTTGCCTTAGAAATTACCTTTTCAATCACTTTAAACATTTTTTGCTATGCTTTTTAAGTGTGTGTTCATGAATTGCATTTTCATTGAAAGCTCAAGGCCAAAAGTTAGGCATAATTAGACAGTGTGTGAATTGTTTGTCTCTTTTTCATAAAGAGATAATTTGTGTCGTTTTATCATTTTTCATTGGTTTGCATCAAAACTTTCCTTTTATAAACATAATGTCTTTTGGATTTCATAGGAAAATGCTAACTTGCAACAACAACTTTTGAACAACCACACTGAAAAAGATGAGCAGATTACAGAATTACGAAAGCAGTTACTGGATTCATCATCTTACATACAACCGTTTCCCACCAGCACTTCCCTTTCATCGTTGCCATTCATGACGTCCTCACGTCGGACGTCGGAATATTCAAATCCTGGGACCTCTTTACCGCACAACCCCAATTCAATGTGTAAACGTTGTTCTACTGAGATTAACCTTCTGAATTTGGTGAATTCGATAGAAGTAGAAAATGACCCAGAACCAATTGACGAAGCTCCTGCAGTGAGCGGAGATGACGATGTGGAATTCAGCTCTCTTGAACACGAATTAGCCCGAGCTACTGGGTTTAACATGTACACATTTGCTACTCCTCCGAGTCAAATGCGCCATCGTAAATCCCACCCGCCATACCGTGGAAGCCAAAACCGACGGTCAGGTCGCAAGTCCAATCCTTTCGCCAATATCAGTCTCAATGCGCCCGATTTTGAGAACACTGAAGGCCTACTTGACCTGTTCTTCACACCTGCTGGTAGAATGGACTTTGGTCTTAGTGAAGGCGTTCAACCTATTCCATTGTCTGAAGAGTTGTTGGCTAGCTCAAGTTCCTGCGATGATGAAGGGGAGAGCAGTCGGGAAGAAGACGAAGAAGATTCCTGCATTCGCAAAGATCGACATCCGGAATTTTCGAAAGGGAAAAGTGGAAAATCAAAGATGCGAAGCGTTAGCAGTACAAGTGGTTGTAGTTCGGGAGGGCCGACTACATTATCCTCATCTGGTGCTTCAACTTCTAGCGGACATGATTCCAGTCGACAGGGTTCCCCGGTGTGCACCGATAATGAGTTGGTTGTGAAGACGTCAAAATTCTTAGAACTTCCTCGCCGCATTCCAACCGATGACGAAGAAGAAGACGAAGTCGGAAAGGAGTTGGATTGTCGAAGTGACAATATTGCTGAAGAACCTCCGGTCCTACAAGGTGATTCTGCTCAGCAAGTAACCACAGAGGAAAGTGGCCTCAAGAAAAGATCAAAGGTCAGTTACAAATGATTGTAATAATTCTGCCAAACCGGAAGAGAAAGATTTATTTTTTAAGCTATTGCTGCTATTTTATATTTGCGTTGTTTGAAAGTACTATATATAATAGAATATTTTTGAAACCAATAAGTTTAAAGCTTAAAAGTATCAAGCCGTATCACTTTTATTCACCATTACCATTTTAAACACAATATTTTATATTTGAAGGTTGATTGGTATGAAACATGATGATGTGATGAATTGTGAATTATTGTCTCGTTTTTCTTTCAAACATTTTAACATGTATTAAAAATAAATCAATCGCATCTCATGCACTTTTCTTCACAAATAATTTGACACACATTCACTGCGCACATTAATTTGTAGGTGTAGCTGAGCTGGTGTGTAGGTTTAGACTGTAGGCACTATAAGTATATAATATAATGCATGTCAATTAGCACAATTAGCACTTTGCCTTTTAGTAAAGTTTAGCCAATTGTCGTTCGTAAATGTCAATCAGGCAGTTGCCAGTTGTCATTAATTGCGTAGGCTGGCCGTTGTTCACAAAGCAGTAGTTATAATCACGACACGACGATTCAGCCTTCGATCTTTTCTTATTTCCATTTCAATTAAAGCCTCTTTTCTGCTCTATCTGCACTTTTGTACATTTGCTTTTGTATTTTTAATTTTTAAAGTTGTAAATTGTAATTGTAAGGATATGTAATTACGAGTCGCTTTTCATTAGTATTCACTTTAAAAGTTTTTAAAGTAGTAGTTGTAATGCAATTATCTTATCTAAAATCGCAAATGTACAAAATGCAAAGAGTTAAAGTCGAATTTATAATAGCAATGACCCAGTTCCCGTTTTTCCGAATTTCGACTATGCTTGGCGTATCTAGTCAGTATTTTATAATCACTAAATGCACTGTACATTCGAAAGCTAAGATTATTTGTTCACGTAGACTTTCACCTTTCACCATGAGTTAATCAAAAGGTGTGTAGTAAACTAACAAACAACAGTACAATTTAAAATAGCAAATGAATGATTTATTCGAGAAAAGAAACAAATCGCAAAATTCATTGCGTTAAAATCTTAAAATGCGTGTATAAATTGCGTTTTCAATTGCTACAAATTGATGATGGTTATATTTCTATTTTTGTCTTATCTTGTAGTTGTGGTGGCTAGCGTGGTTGTTTCTGGTGGTGTTGGGAGTTTTCGAGTTCATTTGGGCCATAATGAGTTTACTCTTCTTCCTGACTACCGCTGCCATTCTTCCGGGTAGAAAATCTTCTCCTGTTGTCTCTTCTGTTTCGACCAAAAAGATGTTCCATCTGACAGACGCGTCACCTCGATTACTACGGGCACCCACTCTCATCGTGTCAACTACTAAAAATCTATAACATTTACGCCATGATGATTCATTCTTTAATATTTAATGTATAATCTACCTGTTCAAAAAATTAAATTATTGTTCATTTCCTTCCGCTATTAAAAGAGAATCTGTCATTCAACCGAGTTTAAAAAGATTGACAAAAGTAGATAAAACGAGCTGCTTCCATAGAACAACGTAATTGAATCTGGTACGTGTGAAATTCTGCCGTGTAAGCATTTTTAATGTGTTTACGCATTTAAACTGACTTCACACACGTTAGAATTTCATAAAGTTACTCTTGTTGTATTTCTTCCAGTTTCTTAAAATTCCAAGTTCACGTGCCGTGCCCAGCTATCTTGCTCGAGAAGCCGTGCTTGCCCTTGGAAGCCCAACTACTGGACCGGAAGATGAGGAATTCAATACTTTATTACCACCGCCCCCTCCAGTTCCAGAATACAAGCACATTCTGAACAACATGTTCAGCTTGTTCAACAGTTCTCGACGCAAATATCCTATACCAATGTACCCCATCATTCATCAAGCACGGAGAACAACAACAACTGCTTTGTGAACAGTTAAAAAGAAGCGCTCAGTGATTGATTGTTCAATCTTGTGTGTTATACATTTACCAGCGATAGAAGTAGAACAGTAAAGTTAATTACTTGATGTCTTAATCTCTTTTTTCTTAGTTGTTTTAATTCCAATCAATGTCTTAACCAAGCCATACAATTAAGTTTCAATTATATAGTTCAATAGTGTCTTTTTATTCGCAATTTGTTTTCTGGATACAGACACAGCGTCCACACAGTTTTGTATTTCATGTAATTTCATGTCTGTCAAAACAATCTTTAATCTTTGAGTTTCATTTCTTCGTGATGATGTGCCATGATGTCCCTGCCTGTATCGTTAATACCGTTGCAATGTGTCGACAATCGCCAATCGCTAATCCTAAATGTCCCGATCGATACCAAACATCAAACAAATAAACGAAAAAGAATGAACGCCTTTGAACTGTAGTTTTTTTAATAGACTGCGAAATGCGATATATAATATTATATATATTGGAAAGCCAAAATTTGTTAAATAATCGTTATAAATTCCTTAATACTGAATTATTTTATTTTATACATAAGGTCAAAATCTATTTACAGTTACCTGCCTTTCTTACATTAATAGTGCAATAGGTATTAATTAAATGTATTAAATATATAAAGTGAGTATAATAAATAGTACTTTGCGAACGTACTACATGCGGAACGATTCGCAGAATTACCGAATTCAATCGAAATGGTTTGTTTAATCTAAATTAAATAATGTGAAACTCGACAATCTTTGGAGTTTATGAAATTGGATGGAGTTTTTTTGATGATTTGTGTTTGCATACACGAACTTGCATTAATAATACACCGGATAAACTTCACTTAACTACAAAGTTGAGTATTGCAATTTACAATCGGAATGGGCAAATATTAAACTATTTCTATATTGTTTTGTAATACTGTAATGTACTCGACTCGTCAGTTATTTTGTCGGTGTTGAAAAGCTAATAAAAAGAATTTAAAAATATTGTTCGCTGTTTGCTTTCAAATTTTTATTTATGACATTTGTGTCCAATCCATTGAAAACAGTATGCCGAAAATCAACTAAAACTTTCCATTATTGCGACATGAATTCATAAATAATAAAACTAAAGCAAATGGCGTTTTAGCAGTGACTCAGATTCCGCAGCAGCGCAAGCGCAGGACTCAACCGTTCCTAATGCTATATAAAAGGAGTGCGGTTCATCGCCCTCAGGTCAGTGACGCGTTGGCAGGCATCAGAGAAAGTACTCCGTTGTGGTTGTGGTGTTCGGATTCGGGTGTTCCGTCCCAACGCTTAATGCGGTTTCCAGTATAGTCATTTAATAATCTAACAATTTTGTAAAACTTCGTTTGGCATTTTCCGTAGATTTTCTTACGATTAATTGGATTTATTTACATTAAGTTGTGTTACTAAATAGCATACGAATTTAATTGCTTCTCTGGTTTACTCCTATCGTTTCGTACGTTGCAGTTGAAGATAAAATGGATTATATTCCAAGTGCTAGTAAAAATGATCTCTATTCGTGTTTGAGCAATTACGAAGCTGCTGCTCTGCAAAGAAAATATTACATTGCTTCGGTTCAAGATAAAATAACGAGTGAGTTAATTTTAATTGTATAGTTTTAATATTATTATTGATTAGTGTATATAGCATGACGAGCAATTTTCATCTGGGCATTCATAACGATCTTATTTTGTGAATGAATGAAAATTCATTTGAGTATGTTTGTTTGAATTTCAGCTTTTAAAAAAGAGGCAGTCGAAGTAAAGGAAAAATATACGATCGCGAAACAACAGAAGGACGAGGTTAATAAGGAAGCGGAAGTCTCGGCTGCAAAATTTGAAGCGATAAGGAGTCATAAAGCAAAGTGAGTAACTGATACAAAGTAATACATTTAAAAATAATAGGTTTTTGGATGATAAGTAATTATTATGAATACGAAATACGAATGGTGAATTTTCAATTTAGATTGTTGAATGACATGAGTAAATTTTTGGAAGAGGCCGACGAAGGTCAGGAAGCCAAGGAAAACACGCACATGAAGCAAGAAATGGTGATAAAAGCGTTCCAGGATCAGCAGAGACGTTTGGAAATAATGACGGATAGCTATAAGGTACGTACGTTGATTGAAATAGCAAAATTATTACGCGTAATTTTGTTATTTTAGCTCGTTCAGAATAAATTGATAATTTATTTCAATTAGTTACTGATAATAGAATGTACATACTAATAGTAATTCTTATAATTTATTGTTGATACAGAAAGAATACAGAATGTTCCCTTTCGTCCAGAAACTCGATGCCGTCGCAGAAGATTTGTGTAAGTACCAGTACGCCGGAAGCGAAAAACAGGGATACTTTCACTCTGTAAAAGCCAAAGTTACCGAAAAGCGGGCTTACTACTTCAAGGATTCGCAGTCAATGATTCAGATGGTAGTCACCGTGGCAGAAAAAGTTCAAAATCAGAAACGGGAGGATAAGAAAGCTGAAGCAGATGCAGCCATGAGAAAGTTTATGGAGCAAAAACGAGAGAAAGTCAATCGAGCGTCCAATAATGCCACTTCAATGTCCAGCTCTTACCAGTCTTACCGTTCAGCTCAAATGAGTTGTAACTTCCAGGCAACACGAATGTCAAGTTTGGGACGAGCTACTAGAATTGTATATCCTGGTACTCCTGGAAGCTCTTCAAATGCTCAATGTTCCAGTGTGGATGAAATACGAAAACGTGTCAGTGCAATACTGCTCCGTGCACCTATCCCTGCTGCGTCCACAAATGTGGCAACGAATCAGCAAATGGCCAGTCCCCGTCCAAGAACACCGATTCAGCGCATTCCACCTGCACCGCGTAAAGCAATGGACCCTCCAGGAAAACCGACGACTTTCATCCAAAATCACCAGGTTGCAAGAAATCTCATGTTTAAACTTGGGACGCGACAGGCTGCCACTCCTGTGCATCAGGGCACACAGAACCAACAACAGCTAACCATTAATAATGCTGTTGCTACAATTGTTCAAACCAGCAGCAATACCATTGGGACCATTGGGACTTCCACTGTACCTACTTATGTTCACAAAGAAACTGTAGACAACTCCGAGTGCAATGAGGACCTGATCATGGAGGAAGAGATAAGCAAGGACGACACCGGTCCCAGTAAACGAGTGAAAGGCAACGACGACAGCGTTTTCAAACGCCCTTCGCCAAAACGGCCCTCTGCAGTAGGAAGCAAAGTATCAGACCTTCGAGATAAAATTGCTTATGAAAAAATATCCTCGGTTCCTGCCCTTCCTGCTCCGCTATCGACTCCGATCACCATTCCAGCAATGGATACAGATGATATTTTGACTTCGACACCGAATTCTCCGGGAAATGATTTCGATTTCTCATTCAGCCCAACCTCATCTGGAGAATTAAGCTTTAATTTCTTCAACGATAAACCCGGTACATCTTCCTCCTCATTCTCAACGTCAAGTGATAACTTATTTGGTGGATCTGGACCTTTATTCTAAAGTGTAACGCTAAACACGGTGCAATACTTCCTTCTTGTTTCGAATTTCTAGTCTAACAAAGGTTTCAGTTTTAACACAATTTCTAGTTTCTAAGTCACAAAAGTCGTCCTGAATTAGTATTTGTTATTCTTATTCCTAATAGATATAATAATTGTAATTGGTGTTGTAATGTAATAGGTGATTTCCTGATACCTAGTCAAATTGTCGTATAGTTGAGTTGTCAATGCCTAATGTTGATGTTCTGTCGCCTTTGAATTGTCGCAATAAATTGGTTATCTAATGTTTTATTTTGCTTTCGTTTTGTACAGTAAAAAATTATAATATTGTAATCATGTTAATCATTCTTCTTGTCAGTTTGGCTTGGGCTGGCCTGCTTTTCTTCTTGTTCCTCTTCACGACGGAAAACATTTCTGGAATCTTCACGAACCCCAAAATTGACGACTGGAGCTTTTCGTTTTTGCTTCACTTCGACATCCGCCGTTGCATCTGGGTTATTGAATTGTTGGAAGCTCTTGCTCAGATGTCGATGAATGGACTGTTGCGATCCCCCGTCTTCATCCTCCTCTCCTTCCTCCATATTAGCTAAGACTAGGAGTCTCGTGACGACAGGAGCATCAGGAATCGGCATTAGTTTGGTGCACGAGTGGGAAATGAGACAAGGTGCTGTGAAGCGCACTTCTCCAGAATGATAGTCTCCGATTTGACCATAAATTACAACCACGTCTGATATGAAATCTGGAATTGTCATGTTTTCCACTATAGGTCCTAAAGGAACTGCAGAGTGTTCCAGGTAAACGCGTACTTTGTCTAATGTCCAGGACTAAATTGAAATTATGCCATTAGCCATTAGTAACAACTGCTATTAAACAATATTTATCTATATAATTTGCAAATTAAACTCTTCAGTATGGATTATACCGAAAAGGCGGGTTGTGTAGGGAGCAACGCTGTAGCTAGCCGCATCCCAACTGCACGCCACATTCGCGCTTCCAGTGAATCGTACATGTCATCGAAAGCTTTCAATGCTTTCATCATTGCGGAATGTCCGATGTGAAATGCTACTACGGAAGTGTGACACGTTACTGTCGCAGCGCAGGGCAAGCCAGTTAGTAACCCAATTTCACCAATCACAGTTCCCACGGATAAATAATCCACAGCCTCGTATTCAAAGCTGAGATCCTGAAATACTTCCATGTTTGGAATGACCCCAAAGTCTTCGCGATCCTTTTTATGAAAAAAGCAAGTTAAACAAGTTTTATAGAACACGTTAATTAATGGTTTGATGATTATTCTTAACTTACCGATATCACATCGTCAGTAGGAATGTAACTTTCACGAACAAGGCCTGCCACAATAATGTAAATGCCATTAGGAGAATCTCCAGCGGTGCAAATTGTGTCGCCTAGTGTGAAATCTAAGCGGGTAGCTTTTTCCTATGTCAAAAGTCAGGATGAAACAGTGAAAATTGAGGGAAAGTAAAAGTACCTAAATGTATATAAATTATGGAGCAAAAGTGAATGCACTTTCACTTTACCATGATATAATTTTCTAGTTCAGCATTTCCCATGATCCAAGACACATTGCTGATAATTGTCTGAAATGATCCGGGTGCAATGTTCACAGGCGAATGCCAAAGACGTTTCATGCGTTCCTCCAATGATTGTGTGAGAAGAATGTATTCCTATTTGAAATTCAATCAGCAAATAAACTAAAAGTTTGAAAAAATGATAAACACAGGTTGGACAGGTTTGATAACGCTAGTGTACCTTTTCAAAAATGAGACCATCTTCTCGAAGTTCTTTGAGACTATCTCTCATTTGATTTAAAACAGAGCGACATGCATGTTTAGTCTTGACTGCAATTGCAATGCCGGGATGATTCTTTTGCATCATTCCTAGTTGAATGACAAGATCAAGTCGCTCAACTTGCAATGCTCGTTTGAGTTTGGCCAAGATTTTGGCATTTTGAACCATTTGATCCAAAAATTTGAGAACGTCTTCAATTGCAACTACCAACCCTTGCGAAATGTCGTAGCCAATGTACCATTGTTCATTCACCCTTCCGTCGACGTATCTCATGACGAAAGGGAACAAAGGTCTGACGAGTCGGACAACTCTTACTATGCGAACTATGGGGACGTGGAGAACAAAGTTCTCGACAGTCGCAGAATACTCAGTTTTGATATCGCTAATTTTCCACTCAACGGGTACTAGAAAAGCAAGCGAAATTGACATTTCAATGAGCGAAATGATGAGTACCAAGACATCAATGTAATTCCATTTTGATTTCCAGTATTGTTTTCCGAGAACAAGATTTTTTAGGAGAAATTCCACCATGAGAACCAGTATGAAAGCACAGTTGACCATATTGAACAAAATGGTTTCCCATTCATAAAAGTACATTTGAATGGAAATTAGCACTATCTCGGTCAAGATAAAGGCAATGTTGATGAGGATCAGAATGTTGACCAGCCGATCGAACCATACATGCGACACCAAATCAAAGAGTGAAAGAAGACATGGTTTTTGAGGAACATGATAATCTCTGGTCATGTTGGGTATCATGCGACGCATTTTCTTTCTTATCCAAGGGAAGAATCCATGAATGTCGAAATATTTTTGAAAATCAGATGCATGTAGCATGTGGTAATTTTGGTCTTCGGTATCTTCAATTCTGTCCGTTATGACGTGAACGGCATATTCTGACAAGATGCCTTGTTCGTACTGTCGCCAGATAGACACTTTCAATGCTTTCAGCATACGCGCACGTGCTTCTTCCGTCATTTCTTTCACTTCTTCCGGGGACGGTTCAGAAACGACGGGTTCGTCGCAATTCGGACAAATTGTAATTCTTTGTGGATTTTCATTCAGGGATAGCAAAGATGGAGTTTCTTTATGCTGTTTACGAAATTGTTCTTCTTGATATTCAGTTTTTTTCAAATACGGATTTCTAATCTCCGTGTATTCTTCAACAAGCTGCCAGTTGCTATCCGCCAAGAAAGAATCGTGCTTGATGACGGTGAGCGATCGGAGCTGAGCTGACTGTACTTGTGCTACAGCATTGGCCATATCTTGAAGCTTTCCAACTGTCAATGAAGATAAACCTAACATGTCCAGCATTGCTTTTGAGGTAGTTCCATTCACCAGAAGTGTGAGAATGACTATGCCAGCAGTTTGAAGTAGGAATTTAGGTCCAATTTGTTGGTTTTGGCAAAGTTCTTTGTCATAGTACACTTGTAGTGTCAAGCAAACACCAACCGCTCCGCGTAATCCACCCCAAGAAAGCACAAGGAGATTTTGCCATGAGAGTTGATATCCGATTCTTTTAAGAAATGGAGTGAACATAAGGACCATTATGAAACGCACGACGTTTAACATGACGTAAAGGAAAAACAAATAGTAGACTTCCGTCCATGTGAGAGTAGTAATGGCAGTTTCCGTTATTACAATCCCGACCAGAACGAAAAGGACGGTATTTGCCAAATAACCAAGCATGGACCAAAAATGATGCAACAAGCCTTGAACTTCTGGAGAAATGCAGGTGCTCTCGTAACTCATTAAGATTCCTAATGTGACCACAGCAATTACTCCAGACACACCGAGAAATCCTTCGGCCAAATAGTATGTCAAGTACGCAGCTACAATTGTAATAGACACTTCAACTGCTGCATCATTGAAGATTTTTGACATGAAGAAGATGGCAAATTTTGCAATGATGTAACCGAGAAGCGGACCACCCAACGTAATCCGAATGAACTGGAGGAAGATGTCCAGTGCCTGATTGTCCCCATGGTAGTCGGCTTTCACAATCTCGTCAAAGATTTCGAACAATAGAATGGCCACTCCATCGTTCAACAAGGACTCTCCCTCCACGGCTACTGACAACGATTCAGCAGCCCCGATTTCTTTTAATATGGCCACAACAGCCACGGGATCAGTCGCACTAATTATGGAACCAAAAAGACATGAAACCATGAAAGACCATCCGTAGTCTGTAAGGAATGCAAAGCAGAGAGCTGCCGTCGCAAAAGTTGTCACGAGCATCCCAGGAAACGCCAAGAGTAGAATCTGAATCAGCAAGTTAAAGATACTGAGGCAATGAACTACTTGTAAATGGTAAACGTATCTTCGATTTTCTAAAATGTAAAAATGTGTTAAATACCGTCGATGTACTGCGAAAGAAAACATGAGCTTTAGTGCCGAAAGCAGATTCAAAGATGAGGATTGGTAAAAACACAAAAAGAATGACTCTGGGAGGCATTCTTGCGATTTTCGTAAATGTTGCAAAAAAAGAGCAGGAATCATCAGAAATGCGAGTAGTTAATCCGATCCCCATTCCAGTCAACATTAGAATAATCGTGTACGGAATCGGAAAGTTATACGTATTTTGGAAAATCCGAACCGTTGCTCCCCAAGCCATGATTGCAAATAAGCTGAAGTAAAATCGGAGATTGAAGCGATTGAACGGTTCACATTTTCGCACGGTACCTTTAATCCAAATAAAATAATCCTCAGTAACACGAAAACTTCAAAGAACATTTTTGTTAGTACAGGCTCTTGTGCTAATATCATGTGAGGCTCCAGCCCAGCATACCATTATTCTGATTATCGCAAAACTCTTCTCTGTATCTTATTTGTGCTTCTTGCTCTTCTTCTATTGTACTTTCATTGTGGTGATGATGAGTTGGATTAGCTGCGTCCGCATTGGCCGCATCAAGAAATCTTGCTTGTGGATCATTGGGAGTTTGAGAATTGACTCCAATCAAAAAGAATATTAATAGCAAAGTAGTCCAAAGGCCTGCATACTTCATGTTTTAAATATTTAAACGTAATAGCATTACTAAAACAAAATATTAAAGACTTCTTCTATGGAAGAATGAATTTTGCGTGTAGTCATCACTATCACTCATGTACATTGCATTCATGGAACTAAAATCATGAACCTTTCCGAAAACATTGTGCCGTCGTGAATGGAAACTAGAAACTATAGAGAATGCTAGCCAGGAAAGTGAAAGTGAATACCCGGTGAGCCGTCATTAGTCAGTCATTATATTCCAAATTCAGGGAAAAAATATATTTTGAAAGCAGTAAATTGATAATTGAGAACAAGGACTAGACATGTGAAGTACACAATAATAATGGTAAGTTAATTAACATTTTAAAAGCCCATATTAATAATAATTATTATTGTATAGTTATTTCATTAACCGGAGTTTTATTTCATTTGAATTTATGCTAGAACAATCATCTTGAAGTCGATATTATCCTAATATCAACTCCAACTGTACAAACTAATGTTTTAAACCGCGCTTATCATTTAACAATAATATAGTAGGGTTTGATAGAAATTTTAATTGTATTCAAAATCTGTAAATGGGAACGAATTCATCTCAACACAAGCAAACTTCATTATTACATCATTCCGCTTTCAAGATACAATATACATTACATTCCCTATCATTTCCATCGTTTATTTTGTAAATAACAGACAAACCAACTAATAAAACTCCATTAAAGTTCTAACCAAATTGCAATGTAGTAAAATTAAAAGTGACTTTCAAAAGAACTATTTCCCATTACCAGTATTAGGATTTGGATTACGGGAATAAGGTTGCTGGTTTCGGGTTTGTCCCTTTCTCTTTTGCTTGAAATTATTAGCACGACCATCTTGGTACCCGCCTGCTGAGTTTGATTGTTTTGGTGGGGGAGTGTATTGTTTTTGTTGGGGAGTGTGTTGTTGCTGTTTCGGTCTTGTACCGGAGCTTCCTTGTGACGAAGCGCTACTTGATGTAGAAGGTGTTCTGAAACTACTTGTTTCCCCCGGCGTAGTCATCACAGGTGGTCCAGGTAAAGCAGCTCCTCTCTTGATCAATTCCTCCCCAATATTTATGTTTTTATCCTAAACAAATGAAAGTATATTAAACATCAATGAAGAAATAACTTATTAATATACGTAGAGTTTGAATGTGAAAAACGAAACGAACCTTATCAACAAGCTCAATCCAAACTAACTTATCGCCAGATTCGGATGGCAAGATATTTTTAATTCTACAAGTTAATTTAGTCCATTGGGCGCAATAGGTCATGTCACAAAAGTTCCCAACAACATCGCCAGGCCATGGATTCACAGGACACCTTCAAGTTATATTCAAAACGTGAATTTTCGAAAAACAAACAATAACGCTAACGTTGTGAGCTACGACTACGACAGAAGGAAACATCTACTTACGTGATATTAAGAGTGGCTTCTATCGCTTGACATGGAAGCTGTGCGAATTCACTCTTCAATTGATAAACATAATTCTTTTTCAGAACGCTTGCATCACCGTAGTCCACATAGTAGACTTCGACCGTCTCAGAATCAACCCCGATAACTTTGCCTCGATATCTGTAAGAAATTAATTAGTTGAACTTTAAACAATAACTATTATATAAATAACATTGTAAAGTTAAACACATCCAGCTTCACAAAAAGTTGTTTACAGTTTCTTGCCCCCGCCGTTATAATACGGAACTGCAACGTATTCTCCAATTTGAAAAGCATGAAGCTCGGTATCCTTCAAACTCTCATTGAAGTAAGATTCTGTCATATTCTCACAAAGTTTGTCAAGTTCGCATTCATTACGCCCACACACTGAAATGATTTACATTAATATATTTTCATAAAATTCATAGTAATGGAGTGCTGTCTTGATTACTATTTATCATACTTACGCTGAATCCAAAACTTATTCGGATTGTAAACACACGACACCATAACTTCAAAGTCAGAGTTCATTAAAGAAGGTAGTTGAGCACTGGCTGATCCCATGGAAGTTACGGATGGGAAGAAGTGGTTCTGCATAGAAGTTGATGGGGATGCACTACTATTGCTAAATGAGCTTCGAGGCGTTCGACTCCCAGAAGTTTCTAACCGACGAAACGTTTCTTCTTCGTGAACTTTTTCCTCAATCATACGCCTGGCCATATCTATATCCTGTTCAGTTCCCTTTATGACAAGTTTCATAGATGGAACACCATCATCTGAAAAAATTCCAAATGAACAAGTTGCATAAATAGTGTTTAAAAATGTCACTACAATATATGACAGTGTTCACTCTTCACTCGATAATATAATAAATTACTATTAAAGACGTCTTTATTATCCGTAACAATTCGAGCTCTGGATTGAGCCTGCATTCTGCGTATAGTTTCACCACCTCTGCCAATAATCCTTCCGATAGCATACTCCGGGACAATGAGGCTTTGTGAATAAGTTTTGGGCTGATCTTGTATGAACTTCGTTAGTAAATTTTCAGCAACAAAAATATCGTCAAGTGTTCCACGAATCTCACAAATCCTATCCCCGTTGTCGTCGAAGGCTAAAATTATCAAAATGATCATTTCAACCATCATTAACGGGACGTTACAATTTAATTACGCTGTTCTTGTTTGCATCAATTATACAACAATCAACATCAATCAATATACAATAATAATAATTAGTAAACAACTTACCGTCTAGAAACTTTATGTTTGTGTTGGAACGACTTTGAAACTGTTTGATGTTTGACCCACCTTTCCCAATGACTGCAGCCACGAGATCTTTCGGTATCACCTTTTGAATCACTTGCGACGTCCTTTGAGTTACGTCAAACGAAAAACAAGAGGCATTTTCTTTTTCTGTTGATAATACAGCAGCACCAGGACTCAACGTCTGTTCGACAGGTTCGACAGGTTGCTTTTCAGTCTTTTCGTTATTAACGTCATTAACCTCTTCTTGTTCCACTATAGGTACTGGTTCAGAAACCGTAGTGTCTACTAAGGAAACACTCTCGTTCGTATCTTTAATCAGTGCCAATGCATCTTCACCTTGAGCTTGTGATGGCAAAACATCATCGCTACTGGTCACGTCCACATGAACACTTTCCTTTTCTTTCGTCGACTGTTGCTCCTCATGCCGGTGTTCCACAAATGACTCAGTACACTCAACGATGCTCTCCAAATTCACGGTTTGTTTCTTCTCTACTGGAGGTGGCAACAATTTCTTGTACGTTTTCGTCAAGTCGCGTCGTCTCGATTTGTAGTACACGTACAAGAGTCCGAGTGTAGCTCCGGACACAGTGGCTGCCATCAAGATACGAGCCAAATTCGATTTATTCGACATGTCGAATCACAATGCTGCCGTGAAGTAATTGATTGGATTTAATATAATTGAACTGAAAAAATTACAACACACACAATTTATTAATACACAATTTACGAGTTCAACTTTACAAATCAACTGTTGAAAGTTGAAGTAAAATGTAAAATCAAGATGAGAAAACCTCGAAAACCTTACTCTATCGACTGAGCCTGACACCTGACTAAATTAATCCCAATCACCATTTGAGAAGTTAAGATAATGACAGTCGACTTCAAATAATCAGTAACAAACTACACAAAGTTCACGTACACTTGTCCTTGTGAATTGACCTTTGAATGCTCTTACAAGATGATTTTAAGTTAGATAACTTACGTGCAGTAGCTGTACTTTTTAAGTGCGTTGGTCTTGTCTACGCGCTAGAGATGATCGACCGACACACACGGCGAACGAATTCCAAATGGAGCGGCAAGCTGAGGCAGCGCTTAGTACCAACAGTCAATCGTAGTCTACGAAAAGTTCAAAATAAACCTACTACAACACTTTTATTACTTTTTACAACTCTGTGAAACGACAAGACAATTGCAATTTGCAATCGCAATAACAAAAGGTTTCATTTCGTTACCTGTAACAAAATAATTGGAATCAAGACGTTAAATCAGAATGGAATACAAGAAATCCATTCCAATGGGTGTTCCACCACCTCCGCCTATCATTAAACAGCACCCCAAAGGGAACTTGACAGGAGATAATTTGTTAATTGACTACCGGTTACAACAAACACCGTTTCTTGGAGCGAGATATATCTTTGAATGTGGTAAAGTATCATTTTAAATACGAATCAATAAACCTTAAATGACAATAGTGAGACTTGAGCATTTGGCATATTTGTTTATTTAATTACAGGCGTCAAACTGGATGCAGAACCGATGACAGTTGCCACTGCTTGCCTTCTGTACCACCGATTCTTCAAGGCAGTTGATATGAAAGACTATGACATTTATGTACTAATCAGTAATATAATTACATCTTGTACTCTATTTTGTCTAATCATAATACTTTAGGTTTTTAATTAATTGCATTTCTTTGCGTGAATACCCTTATATGCAGATTATAGGTTCAACCAGTTTATACCTGGCTGGGAAGATTGAAGAACAGTGCTTGAAGATTCGTGATGTCGTTAATGTTGCATATGCGACAATTCATCGTGACTGTCCACCATTGGATTTGGGAGAAAAGTTTTGGTCTTTCAGGGACGCCATTACACAAGCTGAACTTCTCATGATAAGAATCTTATCGTTTCGGGTCATTTTTACGCCACCACATAAGGTAATGATTGTTTCCTCATGATGTCATGATTATTATTCTTTTTAAAAGTTTGCGGAGGAGTTGTCGTTATCAGTTAGTTCGGCTGACCGACTATTTTTATGTTTCTTTCAGTTCCTTGTTCATAACTTAAAGACTTTGGAGGAATGGATGGGCTGTGAAAGTTGGACGAAAGCTCCAGTTTCCCGAACTGCCTGGGCATTGTTACAAGACTTTCACCATGATTCTGCTGTCCTGGAATTTCCTCCGCAGGCAGTTGCAGTTGCCGCGATTACGTTAGCCATGGAAGCGTACGGAGCCCAAGTTCCGTTGTGCTCCTTTGAAGGGAAGAATAGCTGGCAGGAAGTATGATTAATTCCAAATTCAATGCATGTTGTTCATTGGAATTTCATAGAATGCGAGTATTCGAGATATCAGAATTATAATTGATTATTTATCTTTCACAGATCATGTATACTGATCTCAGACCTTCCATGCAGGAGGAAATCATGGGGAAAATGTTGAAGGTTTATGAATATGAATTGGATTTGTTTCCCCACTTGGTGTATCAGAAAAATGGAGCCCCCAATGGAAAGTAGGTTAAGGATTTTTGCATTCACGTGTCTGATTGAAACGATTTGTTCCATGTTTTTACTTTCATGTTGTATTAATTTTACATTTTGTACTTAAACCCAAACACAACGTTTGCAGTAATTTCAATGAAGCAATAAAGAAAGCTATTCTATTCATTGAATATTTATATAGCTTTATAGTGATATGGGATTGATATGTAATCGCATGTTTCTTTGCATAAAATGCATTTTTTAACACAATGAAAGTCATGAATTCGTATAACCAAGCACCACTTTTTTGTAATGTACCCGAATTTAATTCATAAAAACCTGCGTGGAGTAAGGAGTAAGGACTAAGGAGTATTTGTTGCTGTTTCAGTTGCTTCAAGCTTCTATTGGAAAAAAACCTAAAGCAATAGGTATACTTCGAAATAATTGACTGAATACGCTTTGAAGCACGATTCCGTCAAGGAAGACTAGATTTCAGAAATCCAGTATTTGCCCTTTTTTATTCCCGTTCCAGTAGTTGACCTCGAACTTTTTAGCCATTCGACCCTGACGGAAATCTTATAATGTCTCTTTATGATGCTTTGTTGCCTACTTCCTCTGAATTCTAATTTTTGATATGAACATTCATGGTAATTATCTTATCATAGTACAGTTGTACAGTACGACAGTACGAGATTCATCATTCATGGCAAGTTATTGAATTTATTATTTATTACATTATTACGAACTTTGATCACCATAGACCTTACCCAAAGAGCATATTATATTCTAATTTACGCACCTTACCAAATCTTACTGATATCAATTTGTATTTTCAAACAGTTTTGAATGGTCTCCAGCTTATCATACTTTGTTTCGTTTCCTATGCCTGAACTGTTGATTGTATTAGTAATTTTTGCATCCGAAAAGATGCATTCATCATACAGGGTTCAGCATAAGACCATTGCGAATTCAAGGTAAAGATATTCCAAGGTCGTGGAATGTGCATTAGGGTGTGCTTCCATTCAAGTACATTTGATTATGTTATGTTAGTTATGTAATAGGGGACTAATATAACCCTGGATAGCTTAGAACAAACAGGAAGGTTTGTGGTTGTCGTTGTCGTCCTGTTTTTTAGTAAGGGAAGTTTACCAAGACTGGAATTGGAGTGCGGAATGCTGTGAAAATTAGTATGGACGTATGACATGGACATGGAGTACATACAGAAATGCAACAAAACCATAAAGTATATACAAAAAGTGGATTCTTCATGTTAATGCTTTAGCTTAACATATCTGATTCCATACTACAATGTACTTACTTACGTACAAGAACTGGTCGACCCACTGGACAAACTTCATGGTCATCGAAGTGGCCGGCATTGCCAATTGCCACTGCCAGTCTTGCAGCCTAGTCTTGCTCCAGACTCCAAACTGACCAGGCGTTGTTGTTGCGTTTCATCTGATCTTAACACAGGTAAAAGGGCGTTTCACTATAAGAATATAAGAGAACAGTCTCATTCTCTCATTTATACTAATAAATAACGTTAAACAATTTCAACTTCAACAGAATCACAATGGACATGAAATTGACATATTTCGACTTGAAGAACTTGGCTGAACCCAGTCGTTGGGTTCTTGTCCATTCGGATGTTAGCTTTGATGATCATCGTGTGCAATTCGGTGACTGGCCGGATGTGAAAGCAAGTAAGAAAACCTTTTTGTTTAGTACCAATGGTTTCGGGTATAAAGTTTTAAAGTTGTTTGTCGCTAATTCCGTTAACGTATAATGGGTGCGATTGTCAGATGGTTGGGGCAACGTGTGCATGTGTTGTAATGTTGAATGTGGTTCTCCACACCTCCACGTGCATCTGCAAATGTAAGACAAGCAACAGACGAACAGAAAAGGGTTTTGCTAATTATTTTTTATAATGTTTTCTCAAGCTCTGCCCTGGGGTCAGTTACCAGTTCTTAATGTCGACGGTAAGTTGTTGGCTCAGTCTGTTGCGGTTGGAGATTTCTTAGGAAGAAAATACAATCTTGCCGGTGACAACTTGTTTGAGTCGGCCAAATGCTTGGAATACGTGTTGCATTGCCAAGATGCGTATACAAGTAAGTATGATTTGATGAAGCAAAATGATATAACGAGGATTCATATAGTATTAGTATTGTTCGATGTTTGATTGACTTTTTGTTACTCACAAGACTATACATTACTGATTTACATTACATTTGTTGGGCTTCGGAGTTAATTATCTATTATTTTGTATCAAATGTCAAAACTAATGACGTATTTTTGTATGTTTTATATAGAATGGCAACCATATTACTTGGAGCAAGATCATTCCAAACGCCCAGATATTGGCAAGAATCTGAAAGAAACTGTCTTCGCTCGATTGATGAAAAATTTCAATGAAGCTCTTGTGAACAACGACACCGGGTTCTTGGTTGGCAAAAGAGTGTCTTGGGCTGATTTCTGGTTAGCTACTTTCACGCATATTTGGGAAACTAGTTTGGGTGACGACTTCCTTAAAGGCTGTGATGCCGTGAAGAAACATCGTGAAATGATTCGTGGTCTCCCAAAGATCAAAGAATGGATTGCCAAACAACAGCACACTGAACTATTTGGAGTCACCATGTAAAGATTGTGTGTCGGCACTTCGGCACAACCGTATAGATTCATGCATGCGATGTCGTCGCCTGTAAACGTATTCTCTATCAATCCTTAAAGATCATTCAAATATATAACGAATATTGTACACTTCTTTCCTTGTGCGTTGTTAGTATAGTTGTAAGTTGTAATCTCTCATATTTGTCTGGAAGGGTTAAAATTGGTTTATGTCATGCACAATGTAACACTGTATAGTGGTACTTTGTTCTTTGTACTCCATTCCTCTATGCTTTAAAGGATTCGCTTTGAATCTGTTATACAATTTACAAAATACGTAACTACTAGACTACTATTCAAATTACTGTTTCAGGTCAGTTTACATAATCTTGAATGATAAAATTGGGTGATATTAAAAGACGCCTTGAACCCATGAATTCGTGGAAGGATTTTGCTTTAATGTCTCGTTCCTCTTCCATATGCATTAAAATGGTGACGATCATGAAGCTATTAAAAGCGAAGGGTAGCAGTCGCTGTCCGACAGAATGAGAATGGGTTTTGGACGCTTAGGTCATGTTAGGTGATTATTCATAAAGCTTTAGACACAAAAGCAAGTAAGTCCTCAGAACGCAAAAGTTAGTTCAGTCGTAATCACAGTGTCTTCAAGCTCTGACATACCACGCACGAGTAGGTCTTGAAGACGAGAGCTTGTAAAAATCATGGCGTCATACAAGTTGACATATTTTGACCTAAAAGCAGTTGCTGAACCAATCCGTTTGCTATTTGAGTTAACTGGAGTTCCTTATGAAGACATTAGAATTCCAGCAGACAAAAACTGGCTTAAAATCAAGAATGGTAATAACAATAACAATCATCTAATAATTGTATTATTATCTACGTGCCCATTCGCATGTCAATGCTCAATCCTCGGGAACGAGTAACTAGATTCGTAACTTTCTCTGTCGTGACCATTTCCTTGTCTTTGTGGGTACATGTTAACTTAAGATGTGTCTCGCCCATTATCCCATTTTACCGTAAGATGATGATTATGACTTGTATTACAGATTACTCTTGGGGTAAACTCCCGGTTCTGGAAGTCAAGGACAAAAACGGAGGGGTTCATCGTCTCACACAATCACTAACAATTGGGCGTTACTTGGCCAAGACATTCAATTTGATTCCAGAAGATGAAATGCTTGCTGTCCATTGTGAAGAGATTGTTGAAGCAATCATGGACTTGCGATTATGTAATGAAGTTACAACTTGCAAGTTACTGAACTAAAAAACTAAATGTTACTGAACGTTTGCGTTTACTAAACTTACAGTTGACAGCAGAGATCAGAAGATTAATAACAAAACTGAAAAAAATGACACAATTTCATATCTTATGTTAAAAAATGTGTTTTAAAACAGTGTGGAAGCCATTCATCCTGGAAAACGATGATAACCAGAAGCAAGTTTTGAAAAGGGATATTATGAAGGAAGCCACTTTCCCAACATTCTTGGCCAATTTCAATGCATTCATTGAAAAACATGAGGGTCCTTTTCTAAGTGGGACCAAAATATGCTGGGCGGATTTGTGGATGGCACATTTCATGGAATTGTTCGAGGACACCCTCGACGAAGATTTACTTGAGCCTTATCCCTACTTGAAGAAGCAGAAAATTGCTGTCTTTGACATTCCAGCCATTGACATTTGGCTTACCAAGAGGCCTAAAACTGGGATTTAACTTGGTTGACATTTGAAGTTGAACACAATAAACAAATAATGCTATATTTATTAGATTGAGCAATTATTCATTGATAGATAGACAACTGGATTGGAAGTAGGAGTAAACACGTGCTATATAGTTCTTTGTACGTAAATAGAAATTAATGTGGTAATTGGAAAATAATAGGATAACAATAATGATAATGGCTAGAATGAATGACATTAATCATTAATGACAAGTTAAGATTAAGATTGTTTTTGCACTGTATATTAGTTCCTATCTTGCGATCCCGTCATGATGCTATGGCTATGCAATGGCTACTATGACATGCGAGAGAGCAAAATTCATATTTCAACTACTAAAACTACACACACATGATATGGTTCCTATTCAATCGTGTGCACACATGTAATTTTCTTTTCCGTCATTCATGTAATGTAACAATTTAATTTCAATTGAATAAACTTTCTAGCAAATTGGTTGCAAACATTTTGATCAATAAATTACTTTTTCATAATGATTCGTCAATTTTCCAAGCTCAATAGTGTAGCTGGGAACATTTGCCGGTCACGGCAGCAGTCTGACCATTGCAATAGAGTAATTTTGCGGTACAGCAGTTCTGCTAAGATTGAGGTATGTTCACAAAGATTCGAAATCGAAAGAAAGTATTTTCTGGGCTTGTCTCTAAAAGATTTAAATTCATTATAAATAAATGCAGTACAAGCTAACATACTTCAATTTAAGAGCGATGGCTGAACCGATTCGATGGATGTTTGTTATTGCTAAAGTGCCTTTTGAGGACGACAGGATTTCTTTCGAGGATTGGCCAAAACGAAAAAGCAGTAAAAGCAAAATTTCGGACATTTAAGCTTTATCATCTTAATACCTTCGGATTTGTAAGAAAGTAACTTTTACTTTCATTGTTTTATTAGGTACGGGATGGGGTAAAATTCCCGTTTTGTATATCAATGGACAAGAGTTAACTCAAAGTGGCACAATCGGACGATACGTTGCAAATACTTTCGGATTTGTACCTCAAGATCCAATGGACAAAGCCCGATGTGATGAAATCGTTGATGCAATTACTGAGCTTATTGACTGTAAGACTGTAACCTTTCATTTTTATTCTTTCACTTCTTTATAATACTACAGGAAAGTACATTAAATCCATTCATTTGTTTGGATTCCCTTCTGATAGTATATTGGAGACCTTTCATCAGAGAGACTGACAAAGACAAACGGAAAATGTATAGAACGGAATTGCTAAAACCCCTTGAGCACACATTGGGGAAAATTAATACAAAGATTGCGTCGACTTCCCACGGACTTGTTGCTGGAGACAAAATCACATGGGCAGACTTGGTTTTAGCAAATTATGTACAAATAGGAGAAGAAACAGTGGATAGAGATATTCCTCAGAAATACCCATCTTTGAAAGTACACAAGGATAGGATTTTTGCTATTCCTGAAGTGAAGGCTTGGGTGGAACGAAGACCCAAAACAATCTGCTAGTTTTATGCATGAATAGTTACATGCAAAAAAGATTCATGTAAACTGTTGCATATGAGATTCCAAAAATGCAAATAAAATGCGAATGTTGTATGGATTAATCGGATTTTCCGATACATATTATACTTTCGTAACCCGTGTTTTCGTTTTTCCCCATGAAACAAATCTAATGCATAGAAATCCGTAGGTCTAGTCTACACACAAAAGGGAGAAAAGGAAAAGGGAATCGTCATGAGAAAAAGAAAGAAATAGAGATTGGGGTCGCGACGACTGTATACGTAGCATTATTTGAAGTGTAGTCGCTAGTCGCATCTTCTATTCGACTATGTTCATCTTCTATTCGACTATGTTCATCTTCTCATCTCCTTTTTGTGTAGTGGAAGCCGTAGAACTAAGAATAAAAGGAACTATAGTCCAACTTTCTCTCTCTCCCTCTCTCGAGTTTCTCGCTCTGTGTGCCTGTTCTTCTTCAACTTCCCTACACTTCCAATTGAATGTAATACGACTATACGACGGACCCAAAGCTTTTATTTCAGCTGTGAGTTCTCTCTTTGCAAAAGGGTAGGGGAAGAGACGAAAAGAAGAGAGAGAGAGATTCGACTGAATCGATATTTTGTCTGTCTGTGCGTTTTTGGACATGTACTATTGCTCCATTTTTACTGAAGAGAGAATTTTGTGAAAGTCTTTGAAAAAAACATTTTTTTGCATGAAGAAATTCATATAAACGGTAAAAGCTAGAACACAATCTGAATCTATGCTTTGTCGACTTGTCGAGTCGACTCACATGCAGAAAGGATTTGTGTCCAGTCTTGTAAGGAGATATAGGCAAACGTGCATAAGACTATTGAAGGGAGAACATTAAAAAAACAGTGTTGTGCAATTGTCATTTGAAAGTTAAAAGGGTTCTAGTTTGCATTGGAAATTGCAAACATGAGCTTAGTCTACCAAAACAGATTGGAAAGATTGGAACAAGACGTTCAGGGCTACCGGCTGTTGGCTGAAGAAGACAAACGATGGAAGGCTGCGATTGAATGCTGGCTCAAACTTACGTTTGGTATTATGAATAATTAAAACGAAAAACCGTCATGACAGTTTTACATAACTTTTTCTACAATAACACATGCATAATGCATTTATGTAATTCGCAGGATATGACATCAGAACTGTTCTTGGATCGCAATCTCAGTTTCAAGAGTTGAATGATTCTCCGTCTCCTCCGAAGAGGAAACGTCCAAGTCGAGACAAAGACGATAGTCATAGTCATAGCACAATTATTCAAAATTGTACTAGTGCTAACGGTTCAGTTCCATCATCGATTCAAGTTCCTGGGCCCAGACACCATCACAATGTTCATAGTAAACGGGATGATGTTCATGTGTCCAACTGTGAATCTCAACCCAATGCTGTATCTTCAAACGCGAGTTTGACACCGTTTGTTGGTATGCGTTGGCTGTTTAAAGGATGTCAAATTACAACTGTAGATTATAGTTTTTTTCGTCCTGGTAATGAGTGAATGTATGATTTATTAATTATTATTTCTACGATCATTATTTTTGCATAGGTAATGAGATTTTCCAGACACCAAGTTCATTTGCGAACGAAAACGAACGATACGGAGTCTTTAGTAACGAAAATGTGTCTGTTCAGCAAAGTCATGTCACTTTGAAGTCAGGTGTGTAAAAATGCATGGAAATGTATGATTTATTAAATCATAAATATTTCCTTCGATTGATAAAATATTGATGCAATTTCAGGAAGTTCAACTCCAAAACCAAAACGTGGGTCAAAAAAGGGTGGGAATGGAAAAGTAAGTTGATTTCTGCGAACTTTTGAGATTCCGCGATTGCTATTTTTGAATCCTGAGCACATTTACATTAATTAATTCCATATTGATTATTATGTGATTGTTTTATTTTCTTAGGGGAAAG
>JABASF010000444.1:0-42179 GCA_019776145.1 Harlomillsia oculata | reverse complement strand
CAACAACGACAGGCTTTTTCTCTTCATCCACATCGGTCCAGTCGTCGTCTTCGTCATCGTCATCATCGTCAACTTCAATGGGAACAACGGGAGGTGGTGGGACATTTTTAGCCTTTGGTTGCAAAACCTTCTCTTTTTTATTAGTCTTTGAATTTTTCTTAGTATTTTGATTTCGAACGGTTTCCTTTTTACTCGCTGCTACTTTCTTTGACTTTTTAGTACTCTTTTCGTTTTCATCCGATGGCTCACTTTTGACTTGAACTACTAAATTCACAGGAATTACGGATTTGTTTTTACCCTTCTTCTTCCCAGAATCCTGCACTGCACTGCCAACAGCACCCTTTCCATTCACAGCTGGGGTTTTGTGCGACTTACTTTCTTTTGGCACAGTAGGAGTTGTATTCTCTACTTTCGGAGTTATGACAGCTGAAGGTTGCTGAAGAATCACTGCAGTAGCAGCTCGCTTTGGTCGGCCTTTTGATGTAACAAACTCTTTACTGGAAACAAGCTTGTCAACGTCAATTTCTTCTTTAACCTTGACATTCAGAGTTTCGACGGATAGTCCAAGCTTGACAGATTTATTTTTTGACGACCTTCCGGTAGTGGTTACGCGTGCTTGAGAAGCACTGACGCTAGCAGGCACAGGACTGGGACTCTTAACTGGAGAAACACTCTTTCTCCTACTTTCATCCACTCCAGATGCGCACTTGGCAGCTCGTTCTCTAACCACAGCGGCTGCTTTCCCCACATCCACTGTTTTGTAAGCTTTCTCAGCTTTAACCGGAGTTGCTTTCCCCTTTGCCGCTTTTGAAGCTTTTACTGGTGTTTGAGTTTCCTCCACTTCTTTCTTGATAGGACGTGCAGAACTGGAATTTTTCTTCTTACTTTTAGGCACAGGGATTTCGGGGCTTTCATTTTTACTTGATTTTGTCGGAGTCGCAGTAGCATCGACGTCCTTTTTGGGACTTAAATTAGCACTTTTTCTGTCTTTCGCAGTCTTCTTCGGGGATGCAGATTTACCCGTAGTAGTTTCAAGAGGCACTTCTTCAACTATTTCAGCATTCTTTCTTGGGCGTCCACGTTTCTTCTCCACTTCCACAGTAGTTTCAACAGGTGCCGGTGTAATGGCATTCTTTTTCGATGGGATCTTCGACTTTTTCTTTCCACTAACCACTACTTCTGGTGTGATACTTTTTTCTACTTGCCGAGAAGGGGAAAGTAATCTCTGTTTCTTTGATTTTGGCAATGGGACATCAACTGTCTCAATTGCTTCAGTTTCCTCCACCAGCTTTCGTTTCGGCGGTCGCCCTCGTTTCTTTTGCTCAGAAGTCGTGTCCACAATTTCCACCGGAACGCTTTGTTCAATCAACGGTACGATCACACTTGGCGAAGAATTCCTTGAGCCTTTCTTCGGTGGCCTTCCTTTTTTCTTCTTAGTTTCTTCAGATTGAGGAATTTCGTTGGCGTTATCCAATTGTTTGCTTTTGCTCTTGTTTTTGTCCTTCTTCTCAACAGATTTCGATTGTGGATTCTCCGGTATTTTAGCATGTGGTGGACTCGGAATAGGTGTCACCAGCACTTCCGGGGCACAAGGTTCTGAAATTGTCGGAGGTGCACTCACAACCTTTCTCTGCTTTACGCTTGCAGGTTTCCCCGCACTGAGTGGAGCAGTCGGTGTCACTTCAACACTAGGATCACTCGTCGGATTAGGCTCACCGATTTCAATTGTGGGTTCTTTCTTTATAGTACACGACCGCTTTTTCCCGGGGGGAGTAAAAAACCTAGTCAATGCATCTACCAAACCCTTAGGCTTTTTGTCATCCTGCTCTTCGTCTTTCACATTGTCGACATCTCCGTGACTTTGACTTCTTTGAACAACCATTGGCGACGACGCTCTCGCAACAGAACGTAACAAACTCTCGTCATTGTCACACCGAGTCACTTTCACAAACACATTGATATTAGACAAGGTTTTTTCCTTTTCTTTACCGTTCCCTTCTTCACAAGAGTAAAACTCTTCCTCCTCCTCTTTATTATTACCATTGCTTCTGGCATCCTCCACTGGCACGGAATCTTTCTCAAGTGCCTCTTGATGACTAGAAGTACTTTTTCGCTTTTTACTCTTTGATTTCGAAAACCCTTTCTTTTTAGGTCGACCACGTTGTTTCTTCTTCTTTCCATGTGCCGGCGGACTAACAACTTCACCTTTTACAGAGACTTCTGGTTCATCATTTTGCACGTGTGCATCGTTTTCTGGGCATTCTAACTTTACCGGAGATTCAGATCTGCAAGCATCACGCTTATCTGAAGAAGGCCACGATTTGGATTCCGATGACGAGGGTTTGCAATCAGCATCATCGTCGACGGATTTGGTCTGACACAAAGACAAACATAAGATACAAATCAGCAAATAACTTCCTACCTCAGATGAATTACTTAACTATTTTTGCACTAATAAAACAATTTACCTTTTCGTCGTTGGAAGTAAGCACCTTCTTATTAGTAGACTGTTCCTCATTCGACGTTTCGTCATTCGTTTTGACAGTATTTTCAATTTCCTTAGATTCCACAGAATCTGCGGTTTCGACGGTTTCTCTCCTTCTGCTACTTTTCCTCAATGTCTCATGTTTATTGCTGGCGCCGGTGGAGGTGACGTCAATATCATGCCCTCCTGGGTCATCCTCCATCTTGAGTTTAGTAGCTGTCGTTGTTGGCTTACTGGTATTATTGCTGCTTGAAGTATTGAGGTTGACATCAGTCCCACTTGTTTGATGCTCATCAGTCACATGTTCCTAAACACACAAAGAACACATTAATTAGCATTATGACTCTTTTTTGAGTATCCTACTCATTTTGAGTCTAACAGGACGAAAAGCAGTTTTTTCGGGTCAGTCATGCCGTTATCACCGAAATATGAAAATTTGGCAATACCAAAATGTCCTTTTATGATTATTCAAGGATCAACTTTTTATAGCTCTAAAGCACGCATGAAAGTCATTATGAGCATTCCATCTTATCATCATCAGCAATGCAAAGTGTCACGAATGATAGTAGCAGTAGCAGTAAACAGTCCAAAATCGACAAAATGATGACATTATGAATTATTACCATTTGAAATTCAAAAGGATCCTTTTAACGTAATTTTAATTGAATAAAGTCGTGTCAATGAACATTACCGCCACACGTTTCTGGTTTCCTCTTGTTTTAACGGTAGCTTTCATATATTCAGTGATTTAAAATTATAATTTTTTGCAACACAAGTTTCGTCAGCGTCCGTCCTTAATAAGAACATGACAAGAGAGCAAAGTGCGTCAAAGTGTCGGATCAAATCATGCGAAACCCGGGTGAAAAGATGCAGTGTCGTGTGTCACTTTGAGCCGTGTAGGCTGATCAAATTCCAACAAAATCCTTTCCTATCGTGCATTTCTGCTCCACTAAATCCCATTAACAAATTCTGAATACTGTTTTCCACTCTGTTTTAAAATATCGGCATCATGTGCAGAGGCACGTTGTTTGACAGCAGACAAGAAATTCGCAGGGATTGCAGATTGCAGAGCTTCACACGTTCACACATTGTAAATCACTACATCTTTTATTCCATGTGTAGTGAACCATTTTATTCCATGTGCATCCCTTCTAAAGTCCTATATAGATAATACGCTATAAAACACAAGTTTCGAGAGAAAAGTGAATAGGAGAAAATGAAATAATCCTTTGGAACAGAAAGGTAAAAATGGTCTTTCATCGTCATTACATTGAAACAAATTGGAGTCCTGGAAAAATTCCCGACTTCAGTGAGAACCACACAACATACACTGCTAAATATAAAAGAATAACATGAAGGGAACAGGACGAAGCAGCAAAAAAAAGTCGAGATTATCAAATGAAATTAAAAGTTGTCCGAAGAGAGTTAGAAACAGAAAAACCAATTAAGGCAAACAGATCCCCAAAGACTTTCTTCTCTGCTCATCTGACTTTAATCTTCGAGATAAAACTAAAACTGCTGGAATAGTAGTCGCCATCGCCTTTCCAACCTTTTAGATTCGAAAGAGCCAAGTTGCCAAAGCATATAGAAAACTTGTTTACTTTGTTAGTTTCTTGTTCAATTGACTTTCCTCGATTCTCTGAACTCTGAAAGTTCCATTTTGAACCAATTCAACTTTCAGTTCTTCATGACTTAAGGACTTTGAAAATGCTCCAGATTTACAAAAACGATCTCAAAAAGTAGAGTTTTGTAACTCAACTTCTGTTCATTTGAAAGGCAAATGTAGATTCCTCATTCATCTGTATCGCATCACAATAAAATTAATCAGGTATAATTAGGAGATGCTAATTATCACGGAAACTGAACTGCTAATGTCCATTAGCAAAAATGGATTTTAAGAGAACATTAGGTACATAGCGATGACCTTATTCAAATTATTACATTGTAACTTTGTAACATTGCAACGCACTCTTTTTTACTTTATTATTCTATTATTCAAATGAAAATTGATTGACAAATGAAACTGTCAAGTCGTTTCCATTCTCCACCCATAATTTGACGCACAAAATGCTACATTACAACGCGTATGTATGGCAGTCCACCATTTCAAAGCAGCAAAGCCAAATAAGGAAACTCTTCTCAAAACTTTGTTGGTGGACTTGTCTTCCTCTCACGAGCAGAAGGCAATCTCTTTTACAGCACATAAATCAAATGAAGCACAACACATGCAAAATAATGCAAAATGTTATTTCTCCTTTACAGTCAACCTGTTACCATTCGATTTTTCCTTTTTTATATTATAAATGTACTCTTTTACAAATTGCGACACAAAAATTCATTCACTAACTGTTGCTGCTCCTGCACTGCGTCTCGTCGTCGGCAGTCGGCACTGTACATAAACACCAAACAGCAGTCGTCATGAAATGAAATGAGATATCGTCCGTCGCAATCACATTTGCAATTCTCTTAACAGCACTAAATCACACCTTCCTACTACCTTGTTGTCACAGTACACATCAAAAGATGACTGCATTGCAATGCAGTTTATCATTCAAATCAAAATCGCATTAAGAATTCGCACAAATGAAAGCCACATTTGAGTAGATGACGACGAGACGAGACAAAACAAGCAAATCAGCCAAAGTTAAACCTTTTAGCACGAATCAACACCTGCGACTGTGACATCAAATGAAATAAAGACAAACAAATCATTCTAGTAAATGTGTACTCCCACTCACTCCGATGAATCGTTTTTGTCTTTGTATACTTTGACAATGTAAACTAATCGATGATTCGTAAAACGAAGAATTTGTAGAAATTGCATCAAACCATAAACGAAACACAGAAAAAAACCGCAAACAAATGTTGCGTTTCAGTTTCATGCCAACGTCGTAATTCGTAAGTCTTCTTGCCCCAGTCGTAACACAGACGTTTGGCACATTTCTGTCACAATATTAATTTTTATTCAAATTCCTGCTCAACCACAGAAATTAAATGTTCCACACTCATACACTAGACATCCACACCTTTCGACTTTCGAGGCTATTAAAACTTGTAATTCTCATTTTCGCAAGTCGAAAACTTAATTCAAAGCTTTCATTTCATTCCAGATTTTCCAGGCACAAAATCATCAAAGCAGAAAAGCCTTCGTGTCATAGTCATAAACCGGCATGGAATAGCAATCACTAAAAACATAGTGACTCTCAGATTCAGTGACCAGTGCCAGTGCACACAACGACCTAAGGCTCTATGTCTACAGGTCTATAGTCTATAGTGTTTAATATTATTATATGGATGGATCTTTCATTAATCTTGTCCTCGTTCCTTCGTCATTTTGCAGGAACTAGAAACCCACACAGCCACACTCCGCTGTCATTTCCTACAAAACGGATATACTCGAAACAAAATTAAAGCTGGGAGCTGTACTCAAACTTAATTTTGACTTTGAGCGTTTGAGCACAAAAACCGACATGCCATTAACTCCAGTCACATGTCAATTCTTATATTCAACAGGTTATCTTTCATCGTGCTGGTGACATCACAAATACAGTGTTTAATTTTAATTGAATACTTATGGATTAATAAATTCTGTAAATTCATTATTATTTTATATTTGGAGCAGGATACCACGATAGATACAGATATATGGCCAAGATGAACTAATATAATTAATTAATAAGTACTGGAATATCTGCACAATATCCAAGACTTGTAAAGTGGCGTGTAATTGCAAAGTATAAAGCAACACACTCAAAGAATTTCTTTGTTATCTTTTCTTCGTCAGAGACATAATTGAATCAAAACAAAAGACGAAACGGAAACAGACGACGCAAATGCAACTGTACCATGTGTACAATAATAAAAAAGATTAAAAATACCGTATTACACTTTCATTTTTACAATGTAACGTGAGTTATTGAGTATTCACACATTCACAGCATCCTCTACCAAAACACACACATATTCGAATCTCTTTTTTTGTGTGTGATGTGGATCATCGGCAATTCACTTGAAAAGGTTGCTATAATTTGCCTCACCTCATCTGTGTGAAAGGGAAATGGGTCAATTTCTCATGTCGTGTCATCCAACCATCCCATGGAATTGCAGGCAGTCGAATTCAAATACCAAAAAAAGATGTACGAGAAAGACTTTTCCATTTAATACTCACTCAGAACTCACCCTTCTTTTAATTCCCAATTCCCACCTTTTGCTTGTGCCTATCCTGTCTGTCCTAAAGACCAACTTATAACACCGGATTTCAATCTTTTTTGTGTACATTTGTGTGTGAACTTTCAGATTCGACTAGAATAGATTCACTAGAAGAGCACTTTTTTGAGTGTGTGAGAGGGCAAGTCATGTGCAGGGATGTTGCGTCCTCCCTTTGCATTAAATGCACGTTCCTTCCCTTCTCATCCTCAATGTGTTTCGTTTTTTATGAACGCTTTCTTTGTCAAAAGTCACCATTATTATTACTTATTCTTTGTTTTAGTGCCTACTATACTTTCTCACAAGCGCATTCAAACAGCTTCCACTTAGCACAAGATAAGCCAATTACACGCCAAATGAACACAAATTAATTCATTCTTTTCTTTACTACCCCGACCCAGAAAACAGAAAATTTGTAATTGAGCAGAGAGGCAATTTAGCAATAATTGCATACCAGAATAACAGGACACGTTTTGTACGAAGTACGAAACCATCAAATATTGCATTGAGTTTTTAAAAAAACGATTCATTACACCAAAATTGATAGCAACTTTTTTGGACACATTCCACACGCTTTTTCAAAAATCGTAAAAGTTATTTTTGTTCAACTTGTTCTACAAACACAAAAATAAGTTTGTTTATGCGACAAAATCATGAAAGTTGAGTTTTCCTTGGCACACTGGAATGAAATCTCGAAACTTCCACATTCACCGACAACTAACAACCAACCTTTTCACAATAAATTCATAAGTTGATGAGTAAAATTAGGTAGTTTAACATGTATACAAAAGTGTACAAAAACCAAACAACCATTGTAACGTAAACCGCTTCTATACAACAAAAATTCACAAAGTCATTTGCTGTGAATTCATGTTTTACAAGTTAAACCACGCATAATGATTGTTGAGTGCTTAAGCATTAAGAGTTTTATTGCACGAGGCAAACAGAACAAAGGTTGTTATAAAAGGGACAGGAAATGTCGAAGGTCATGTGATACCTTTACTGCATCATCGTTTATGCTTTACTAAGACTATCAAAAGGTACTCTTTCATCTTGATGTGTTATAACTATAACGTGTACTACAATCTAGAATATTTAAGCAGTTAATCTTCACCTTATGTTAACTTTCTTAGTAATGTTTGTCAAAATGAAGCCGCAGTGAAGCGCTATGCGGACGCGGGCATTATTACGACAATTTACAAAGCCAAATTAGGCAGTCTTTGGATTCCGTTTTCCGTTGTTCTCCATCGTTTCTCGAGCGCGTGTCTTTTGTATTGTCATTGTCCATTGCAGCTTTCAAGTCCCTCGCTCAAAAAATACCTTTCGCACCTTGAGACGATACAAATGCAACCTAATATCATTCCCGGTCCCGAGTATATCATACAAAGAGCAAGTTGTCGGATCTTGTACAACTACATCAATTGAGAAGAACATTTTACAAGCGGCAAATCCTCTTTAATTTACACAGTCCTGCATGTCCAAGCTATACAGAAATATATAAAAACCCCAAAGTAGGAGACACCATCTGCCACTCTTCGGCTGGACAGACTCAACCACCCGTCAAAAGACCGGGGAATAGAACACACCTTTCCTGTTTCTCTTGAAGTAACTCTCAATTGTCTATATCTGTAGTGCTTTGCCCACAGAACTCACTACACACTTCACGTAGAGAGTTCCAGTTTTCCAGTTCCAATGACTAATATGCATTCAAAACATCACCACCACACCAGCGCCTGTTTTTGCTCCAATTGATCAAGCCGGAGGAACCTTTGCCTTTGCCTACCCCAAAAACCTGAAAAATACACATCAAGACCCAACGAGCAGAGAGAAAGAAAGAAAGACTGACTTTTGTAACTTCAACTGCTGCAGAGCCTGAGCCTGTTTGTACATAGTAACTTCCCTTCTGCTGGAACTAGGCTTCACATCTGCCATTGATTATTTTTTATCACCAACACCACCCGCATAAACACCCGCATTTCCACCTTCCTGACTTCCTTCTGTGGTTTCATATCAACATTATCAATTCCACTACATGTTAACTTACAACCTAAAACCTAATCAATTCATCCTGAACCTAAATCCTACCCATTCCACCGACTTGTGTTGTACATCCTTGTATCCTGCATAAAATATGAACACATCATTGCATACAAATTGAAATTACCAACCGTGGGCTCCTCAGTAGCACAAACAAGATCCACTAATTATTATCATCCAAAATGCCTTCCAGCGATTTCACACAGATGCAGAAGCAACCCCACTTTTAAAAGTGTTTCTGTTTTAGTTTAATAATTTCATCAATAATGCTGATAACAAACGCGAGAAAGCTATAAGCTATAATAATTATCAACAAAGTTAATTAAATGCATTTTAAACTGAATTGTCAAATGGTGTTGACCTGATCACTATACCACCAAAAATAGGACACCAATACAATTGGGGACAACATAGAGATCTTTCAGGTGAAATGCACGACATGACGACAACTCAGTCGATGCAATTTATACAATCACAATCACTCACTCAGTCGTCACTTTGTAAAGTCAAGAGAGTGTCGTCGTGAATTGCATGTTTCTTGCTCAATTAGAATGTTTAATTGCACGGAGCTGCTCTTTACAAACCAGTCGCACCTTTCTAACCAAACGCCGGCACGATCATGAACAAGCCGTATCGTAAAAATTACATTACGTTTACGATTACAATGACTTCTTTTAAACAAAATATCTATAAATGCCAAAACAGTGAATGTTTAACTATTATTTGAAGTCCCACATTACCGTTAATTGATTCATTATTCATTATCGAAGCAAGCAAAAAGTGAATGCTTTGGTTTCTTACGTCTTAAATCCAAGAAATTCCTTCCACATTATGAATCACAGAGCACATAACACTTTTTGTAGAAGCCAGTCTCAAAATTGAAATCATTACAAAAAAATAACGATGATTTTCACATTTTCTCACAAATGTACAAAAGAAGGGGACAGGGACATATCCTTCGCACAATTGGTTAAGACTGATTATTCCAATTTCTAAATGTAATGGTAATGGTAATGTTTTCGCTCATGAGCCTTAAACATTCACTCCTCAGAAAATCCTATGGAATCACAACACAAGACATTCAGGTCAAATGAGGCGCGTACACCCTTTGTTCAATACAAACTAACTAAAAAAGACTGAAGAGCAGAAGCAGTAACGACAACGAGTAAACGAGTCAGTCAGTGACCGTCTATTAAGTAAGCTTATAATATAAAGAGTCTCCTTGTTTGAGCTATCAGTGCAACATGTGATAGTGATTATACCATTTCATTACAAACGTACGTCACATTGCCACGAAACAGTGTGCAGTCGGCATGCATGTGAGAGCTGTGGTTGTTTGTGTACTTACACTTGCACATTACACTCTTTTTGGTCAATTGAACATTTCGCATTTCATGTTTAACTCAACGAGACATGCCAAATCGTATGAAAACGTATGACTGGGACTGCGCTTGGTTTGACGATACAAAAGAGCGAAAAAGAGACCGACCGACAGAGACTGACAATATAAAATGAACAAGGAGCAAAATACCAAAGTGGCATACTACAAACATCACATGCGATGTTGTTGTTTACTTCGTTCAGGATGACAATGACGACGTCGATGTCTTCCGCCACCACCAACAGACCACAACCACGTTTGCAATAGCCATTTACCAGTAATGCATACTTTATAAAGCTACACTACTGAGAAACAAACACACTGCACCACGATTCTTGTGAATTCGCAAGCTTCAGTCCTTTGTTCACATCGTGCGATGGCAGTCAAGTGACATCACTTGGCTATCATCATCACTCCAAAAAAATGCAAAAAAAAGGTAAATGCAAATTACTAAATTGGAATTGGCAACTGTACATTCTCAAAATCAGTTCTTCAAAGAAAGACAGTCGAACGATGTAAACAAAAATAAAAACGGAGAGAGAAGAATCGAAAACATTTCACACGCATGAGTCATTCGTATACTCATTTTAGTACAGTCGTACTTCGGACGTACAGCATTTTACACACTGAATATCCTTAGTGAAGAAGTCAAGTGTGTGGAGTTTGGAGTCTCAAATGTAATGTGAAAATGTGAATCACATGCAGAAAACGAGTAAAAGTACAAAGTACTACACTAACTCTGGATTTGTTCGGTTTTTCTGGGTACAAAAGTCGACATCTCATTGCTTGGTATTGAGCACTCAACTTCGTATGCTCTCGTCTCCTCGTCGAATGATGATGCGTCTGCCTCCTCTTTACCTAAAATTATCACTCCTCTTTGTTGATGCATCCCCTTCGCAAAGCGATATATTTTTAGACTCTCGTTTTAACGATCGTCAACTGAAGATGCGACTGAAAGGCTTAGGGAAGACAACCTCAACAAGACATTCCAAGAACATGAGTGTTTCAGGGAAACAATCAAACGTTTTTTTCACGATTCTGTAAATCTCCTTACAAACAAAGCACGGACGTGCCAACTATTTCATTAATTAAATATATTTTAATAAGATTAAACCATCAACGTTCGGTCGATTTTTTTTATGAAAGAAAATGACTTTAGCTTTTGGTGGAAGTNTCGGCCGGTTTGACGTGACAAAACTTTAAAATCACGCCATTAATTCTAGGTGCAGTATGAAAACGAGAAAAAAGCAGAAAAACCATGTCTTTCATGCTGTTTAGTCAACCAAAAAATATTCAGAGTAACTCAACTTTCTCTTGGTGACAAATCACAAATCAAGTTGCTTTCTCATGTTTTTAGTGTGGCGCAAGAAAGAATAAAAGCTCCACAGAGAAATCGCGTGAGAAAGACAAGTTTCTTTTCCCAATGCGGAAAAAGTGTTCTTTTCGAGAATGCCAAGAGAGTGAGCAACTGATGTTTTCACTGGAAAAGTTGTAAAAGGAAAAGAAAAGAGTCACAAACTGACAGAAACATACAAAGTACGAAAACATGGAACGTCTAAACACATAAAACTTCCACCAAAAGCTAAAGTCATTTTCTTTCATAAAAAAAATCGACCGAACGTTTTCTTCTTTTCTCTACAAGTTAAGTTACACATTTTGACATTTTGTGTTCCAGTTTTACGGGGACAAAAAAGCTTTCGCAAAGAATGAAATCAAATCACAGCAAAATTATTAAAAAGGATCATAAAAAATTGAACGACATTATTTTATGTCATATAATAACATGAACCTCAAAATTGAGTGAAAAAAAGTAAAATGGAAAAAGGTTCATTTTGGATACTTTCCAGACCACCAAACAACGTTGTAGAATGTACCACGTGGAAAAAGCGTCACACAGACGAATATCAAGTAAGGATCATTCGACTAAGGGGGAAACGAAGCTAACCTAATCATAGCAAAAGGAAAACCACCTCTTTGGTGCGAACATTGGGAGTTACACAAGCTGTGAAGAGTCGTAATGGTGCAAACATGTAATAGGGACAAACAAGGTGAGAAAGGTTCATCGTCGCTATAAACTAAACGCACACACAAAAACGAAGACGAAAAAGAAGAAGAGGAAGGAAGGAAGAAAATCGATTCTCAACGACTGAAAGCCACCTCCGACAACCACGGAAAGGAACATCCAACCGAAACCAAAGGAGTTTATATATAAGAAAAGCAACGCTTCTGCTTTTACTTTTCTTTTCATTCTGCTGTGCTTCTCCATTCTCTCCTTGTACGAAACATGCTTCACAATCAACTTTGTCTGTGCGAAGGATCGTTCAAAAGAAAAGTGTACACTAAACGGCTGTTTCCGAAAAGAAAAAGTTTTTCAAGTGTAAACTAGCATGTGCTCCACTCCGATTCCTTTCGAAGACAACTTGATACTCTTACAGCCAGGGCGGACAAGAATGGAACACGACGACCATCTAAACATCACCTTTTTTTTGTTGCTAGAAAGACTCCACGGGTTCTTTTTTCTATTCATCCTACAAAGTCGTATCCTTAACCATAAGCTTACGACGTTTTTCTTCCACTGGAGAAAGTGACTCAGCCGATTCTGAACTACTTTTCTTTTTTCCTCTTAGTCCTCTTCCCCTACGTTGACACGAACGGGGAGAAAGCAGCAACTCGAGAGCAAATCAGCTTTTCATCCTCGTCAGTCGTCACTTCATGTTTTTCTTCTCCAATGCAGCAGGGAAATTCAAGATTGTAATCTTTTGACCAGCACAGCAATCCTTTGGCTACAGGCTACATGGCATATAGAATTTTTTAGCGCCTCACCGTTTACAATGTCATAGGTAGTACATAGCCATTTTTCAGTCATTGATTTAACTAATTATCAATTAAAGACGTCAAAGAAAGTTTAATTTTTAACTCTTTGCGCTGCATGTGAAAATAAGAGTCAAATCTGAAGCCATCATCTCTTGAGTGCACAGTATTGCTTCCTTCTCGGAGATAAAACACGAAGCAAGAATACAAATGAGGGACTGCAGACGGAGGCTTTTTTCCCTTGCCTCATTTGAACACAATGATCTTCCAAATTCCAATGCACCACAATTTTGACTATGACTACCTTCAAGCGACGTTCTTATACACATTTGAAGAGATGCATGTAAAAGTGCATTGCCCACTGCACCTTGTGACAAGATGAAACGTTTGTCCAATGACTCTTCCATCCAACATCTCGGTCTGAGTTGAGTCACTTTTAACAGGCACTCAACTTTTTCTTCATCGTGTCCATTGTCCATAATTAGCTTGAGGGCATACATGACACTGTCTTCTGGCATACTGTCTCATTCCTTCCATCACTTCCATGCTATGTCTCATCCCAGTCCGTTCAAACTCTAAACTTTGTACGGAGGAAAAGGGTGCGTTTAATCAATCTTCTCCTTTCCTTGTAAAAAAAGCTGTGATACGAACTTGCATTCCAGCCAGTCTCCTTTTTTGGCATTTATACGACTCGGCTCGACCCGACGCTCGAATACCTTCTGTTTCTTATACAACAACTTTGATCAAACATTCATTAACTCAACTTAATAAAAAAATCTACATTCAGGGAATAAATTCGCCGGAACATTTTGCAACAAATTGCAAACAGAATTGAAGGAGGGACATGTACATACGCTCTCCAAGTGTCCATCAGACTTCAGAAGTATGCAACAGGACATCAATAATTCAAGTAGCAAATTAATTGGCAAAATGTTCCTATGTGAAAAACAACTTTAATTCAAACGACCATTATTAATTACTAAGCTGTGTTACACACTACTGCAGTAAAAAAAATGCAACCGTGCGTACTCACATAAAACAAATACGTTGTCTTTCAATACTTGCTTGATGAGTGGTCAAGTCAGAGGTAAAGGTAATGCAAAATGTAATCGCTACATACATAATGAGAGTAGCATCCTCATGTACAATAGTTGGTTGAAAGGTAACAAGAAAAGTGGGAAGGTGGCAAATCTTAACTCTTAATTCCATCGCTTATTACAACTTTAACATGCACAAAAACTGCTAAAAGTGAACCTCCTTCAATGCTTGAAACGAAGGAACGCTCACAATTTTTTTGCTAATGAAGACTGATCTGTAAATCAAGGACGAGAGTCCGGCGACCTTCTTCACGTTGTTTCGTTTCCAAAAGCCAAGTCAATCCAGTCTCGTTTCATCTCTATCATTTCAGTTTACACGTAGGTATATACACTCAATGCTCACATCATCAGTCGAATAAACTTACACTTATGAGACAAAAGTACCTAATATGTACAACCGGCGAAAAAAAAAGTTTAAAATCAAGTGCAATACATAGAGTAATACAACGTATCAACAACAGCATGAAAACGTATCAAAAATATAACGACTAACGACACTGCAATGCATCACGCAGAGAATGACTCCAACGTAAATCTATCCGTGAAGATCCCTCAAAATGGCAAAAAAAACAGAATTTGCATGATTCAAAAGGCTCCGTAAAGAAACATACTAAACCCCAACACTTAGTAAGTATATGCTCAGATTTGCTGCCACGTTTTTGTACAACTGCTAGATACGTCCAAGACGAGAAGATGATAATATGTGGCATCCATCCATCGTTGTTGAGTCACCTCGATTAACAAACAATGCAACTTGTACATACACACCAGCAACAGTATACAAAATTGGTCAACAGGTATGCGAAAATCTGCAACACTTTGCAACAACGTCTGACTCTTTTTTTTTACCTTTCTATACTTTTAGTTCGTTCGCACTCGCAGCAGCAGGCAAAAACTCGAAATATGCTTTTTAAGTACGCTGTGTATACAACACACTCAAATCGCAAAATGTTATTTACCCTTGTGTGTGACTTGTCCTCGCTCTTGAACTCATGCGGCGCGTTCAACAAATTCACGGCTCATCTCATCACACGAACAAAAACGAACTGACTGACTGTGGAGTAGAAGAAATAAATAATAAAACTTGTCTTTACTTGTTTGCATTGTTGTTTATGGTCATCATCATTCTTCGTGTAATTTACAAATGATGATGAATTCAATTTATTTTGATAATGTTATGCTAATCGCTAATACATCTTCCTTCCATTTCTACAGCTCTAAAGCTTAACACTCTCGTATATGTTCGAATCTGCCCTGCTGTATTTCAAAACATCCAATTTGCAAACTTTTGTCTATAAATTCATGTTTTGTACAAAAAATTACATTACTTTTACTTTTTATTGCATCCTGTTGCAAAACGTGAAACAAAAGATGGCTTAAATCAGGTGAATCACCATAACGTAACTGTAAAGTGTAAAACGTAGTTAAGTCAAGGTCTTATTCGTCACTTTAAGAAGTATAATAGCCTAATAGCGCTGGAAGATTGCATTTGCATGCAAGCTACCATAAGCATAACTTTACTATGAGCTGGCATCTGGAGTCGAATGAACAATGGGAAAAACCGACTAGTTTCTGTCATAAAAACAACTTCCTGGAAATAAAACTTAACTAATAGTAACACACTGTAAACCGTAAACATAACTAAAATGTATTGAATTTGAATCTCTAATCTCTATACTCTATACGGTTACGTCAATCAGCAAAGCATAAAACAAAATAAATTGTACCTTTCCATAAAAAAACAGACCAACCTAATCAATAAAAATTATTCATAACATATTATGATATAAAAATGTAAATTAACTTATTTGGCAAAATACTCTGACTGTGACAAAATAATGACTCGTGACCTTACGCATCCTGGTGCTGTGCTAAGAATAGCACAGAACACCATCGCATTATTGGCTGGTATTTTATGACGATAATTCGCAGCAAGACAGAATTTCTCACGATACTAATTACTGCATGCAATCCTGAAAGAGATACGGTCTCTCCTGCTCAACTACCGGAACGCACACATGCAAACTCAGAACAACAACGTAGTAGCGTCTTCGGGAAAGAACAAAGACTTTTCATCATAACATTCAAGTTAAAGTTACATTTCTGCCGTGTTGGTCAAGGGCACTCAATTTCTCACTACTGCCTGCTTTACTGACTCACACAGTTCACATTCCCATGAAACAAAGCTTAAAACTTGACTTTAAAAGCCTTCCTACTTCACTTTAACAGACAGATCCATATTAAAATGAATGAGTATATGATACCAAAAGTACAACAATGACGTGCAAAAGTACTAAATAACGTCCATTCCACAAACAGTAGTAACTGGACAATAATATCATCGTAATCAGTAGGAAGTGAGAGCATCTTCATCATCAAGCACAAACACTAACTCAAAATGTAATTGTAGTACGTACATTATGAGTTTCAGTTGTTCCAGTGGTGTCGTTTCTTGAACTAGTCTCATAATAAGTAGCGCAGTGAAGTTCAAAAAATGAAAGTGTATTATAGTTAAACTTTTAATTAAATTGCTTGCAATTTCAAAAATGAAGCAGTTTTGGACAGTTAGTTCCGTACTTTTGTGCTTGTTGGCGACTTTTGTGACCACGTTGGAAATTGCAACCAAAGACGATTTACAAGCCGAAGAAAGTTTACAAAATAAAAAAGTTGTGGGCATTAAAAAACACAAAAACTACGAAATTGTTCTTTACGAATACGATAATCCTAGTAACGAAGATGACGACAAGGTGAACGAAACTCATGATGTCAACAATGAAGACGACGATAATTTGCGAGATGTGAACATTCCCATCTTTTGGCATCCGACTAATAATACCAAGACGAACAATCCAATTTCAACATCCACGAGTACAACTTCCGAACCGTTTGTCACTCCCGTTGCCAAAGCCAGAGTGTCGTCCATCAACGGTTGGTAACTTTTCCCAAACCAAACTTCAACAATCAGGAATAGGACCTAAATAATAATTAATAGGACATAGACATAGACGTAAAGGGGATTAATCGATTGACCTAATGAAACATTGTGTACTATCAGTAATTTATACGCACTAATTTTTATTTTCAGAGCAACTTCCAACCAACACAAAGTCAAAGCCGTCCACGACAACAACGACAATCCGACCGAGTGTCAGACCTCCACTGAGCAATCGGTCACCGTCTTCCACAACCACATCAACAACAACAACACGAGCTCCTTCCACCACTAAAAGGCCGACACCCCGATCAACGACGACAAATCGTCCATCAACAACCACTACCGCTAAAACAACAACTACGACCACTACGACAACAACAGCAAAACCTATCGTCTCCGAAAAGCTTCGTCCTCGGAGCCCATCAAAGTTCCAACAACAAGTTGACGAAACCTCTGACGAGGAGGAGTCAGAAGAAGAAGTTAAAAAGTCTCCGCCAGCTCAAACAAAACCACGACCTGGTCCAGGTGTGAAATTGCGACCGCTCACAAAACCAATCAAGCCGAGTCCGTCTTCTGCTCCTGACCCAAATGATTTCCCAGAACACGATCACCATGACAGGACAACAGAGGATGATTATTCAGAAGAAAAGCCTATTTTCAAACCACCGCCAGCACAGAAAACTAAAGTCCCCGTCAAACAGTCCGAGTCATCTGATGAAGAATCTGCTGGAAACATCAAAAACAAGAAAGAAAAGGACGGAGACACCGGAAAAGGCATTATAAAACAATCACGACCTGGACCTGCCAGCCCTAATAAAAATTCACCTAAGCAAAAATCCCGAGTTGAGGATGCAGAAGACGACTACGAAGAAGAGGTTGTTCCAAAACGACGTCCGGTAACGACACGTGCTGACAAGTCTAAGCCTTCACCGGATATAAAAGAACATGACCATGGACCGGATACCACCAGTGAAGAGGACGATTACGATGATGATAATTTCGATGACGATTTACCAGAGCTTAAGGCAGCTAAACCGAATCCAAGTTCAAGCCCAAAACCAAAGCCTGAGCCTGAGAAAGAACCCGAGGACGACGAATCAGATTCATCTGAAGACGAAGAGTCCTATGAGAAAGACATTGTAACAATCAAGTCCAAGGGTGGCAGTGGAGCAAAGCAACCACAGCGACCACATGGACGCCCTTCAAAGCCTCCGTCGAAACCGCCTCCTGACCATGACCATGACCACGACCATGAAAGTGATGAAGAGGAGCACGAGCCAATAAAGCCGCCGTATAAGCAGCCATCCTACTTCACCACACCAAAACCACAGTCGCCATACAGGCCTGCTTCCAAGCCTAAACATAAGCCTTACAGTGGAGGCGACAAAGATGATTACAGTGGAGAGGATTTCCCTGTCTACATTGACGGACCGCCAGACTATTCATCATACAGTCCTAGCCCTAGTCCCAAACCAAATCCGTATCGTTACCAGTCAAGTCCGAGTCCATATGGACAACCAAGTCCAAGTCCAAGCCCATACGGACAACCAAGTCCAAGCCCATACGGACAGTCAAGTCCGAGTCCTTACGGACAACCAAGTCCAAGTCCATACGCGCAGCCAAATCCATACGGACCATCCACACCACCATCCTGGAGCTACAGTTACAACTATCCAGGTCACGAAGAGAAAGGCAGCAAGGGAAAAGGCAAAGGTCATGTAACTTTCATTCCGTATCCGGGAATTGGTCCTTCACGACCCCCAAAAAACAAAGGTCCAGTTCGTCTCCCAACAGTACCATTCCAAAAGGGAGATCATGGGGATCACGACCACGGAGACAGTGGAGAAGACCATCATCAATTCACTTGTAAAGATCCAACAGGAAAGAAAGGCATCTGCCAAGAGTACTTTAAATGCTCCACAATTTACACCAATTACGCCGGAAAGATCAGTCTTCAGGAGTACAAGTGCGCCTTGCCAAATCAAGTAGGAATCTGCTGTCCCATAATTGAACATGGAAAAGGTAAAGGCAAAAAAGTAATGAAACAGCACATTCCAAAGGCACGATTGGATGCTGAAGTATCCAAACTCATTCAAACAAACTTGCCAACATCGATTATAAACGGGGACCACTGGATTCAAGAAATCGAAGACATTGAAAGAGAACTTTTGGCCAGAAGTGTCACCGTAAAGAGAAACACACCGGCTTTCGGACATCATCGATTCTTCCCGGTAAAATTGAACATCAAAAACTAAAGAAAAAGATTTCTTCAAAGGTGAAAGTTTGACATTTAAATTACAAATTAACTTTTTGGTTTACAGAGTTCCAAAAAAATTCGTGATGTATCCCGCATAGGATTTTCTCTGCTCCAGACCTCAAATGATTTGTCGGATAGGTTACAGTTGACAAATGAAATCGGTGGAATTGGTCTCAAGAGTTTTCGCTCTTCCAACACACAAGGTTTGGAAGGACGCTGTCCCGCCGGACCGTTCTGTCAGATAAGTAAATATAGAACTATTGACGGATCGTGTAACAACGTCAAGAAACCTAAACTCGGACAGTCATTGACACCATTGTCACGAGTACTACAACCTGCCTACGCAGATGGTCGCTGGGAACCACGAATCTCCGTTCGTGGTTTTAATCTTCCCAGCCCACGCGCTTTGAGTCAGTCTTTCATTCCAGACTTGGATGTGCCCCACAAACGCTATACGCTTTTCACTATGCAATTTGGTCAGTTTGTGGACCATGACATTTCTTCAGTTCCAATGTTCACATTCGGAAACAATTCCGGAATCGATTGCTGTCAAAATGGACAATTTCTCCCGGACCATCTTCGTCATCCGAACTGTTTCCCAATTGAAATTCCTCCAGATGATCCTTTCTACGCTCCACACGGTCAACGGTGCATGAATTTCGTCCGATCCCGTATGGCACCCAGGATCGACTGTAGTTTGGGCTACGCAGACCAAATGAATGCACTGACACATTGGATCGACGCTTCCAATGTCTACGGGTCGAATCAAGATGAAATGCGTGATCTTCGTGCTTTCCAAGGTGGAATGTTACAATTTTCTCAACTACAAGGAAGTCGAATTCTCCTTCCTCTCAAATCCCAATCTGGAGACGTGGATTACAAGGCAGGTGACGACAGAGTCAATGAAATGCAAGGACTCATGATGGTACATTTGCTTTGGTTCCGTGAACATAACCGAATTGCCAATGAACTTGCTCGACTCAATCCATTCTGGAACGACGAGCTTATATTCCAAGAAGCAAGGAGACTTGTCATTGCTGAATATCAGCACATCATTTACAACGAATGGCTGCCAATAATAGTAGGAAGAGAGTACATGGACACTTATGGAATCCTTCCACTGACCAAGGGTCATTTCAAAGACTACGACCCAGACGTTGATCCATCCGTGGAAAATTCATTTTCTGCTGCTGCATTCAGAATGGGTCATACCTTGGTCCAAGGTATCGTAAGACTCATTGACGACTTTGGTCAAGCGAGTGAAGCCGTCGTCATTAGTGAACATTCAGAAAATGCAAAGAAAACTCGAGCACCTGGCCAAGTCGATAAATGGCTCAGAGGACTAGCTCAGCAATCCATTCAAAACTTCGATCCCTTTGTTACAAATAAGGTATCAATTGAAAGTAACCTACTCCATTTCTTATTGTTTCCAAAACTTTACCTTTTAATTTCAAAATTTTAACAGCTCAATGGGCACTTGTTCGAAAACCGTGGCTCTGGATTTGGAATGGATTTGAGTTCCCTTAACATTCAACGAGGAAGAGATCATGGAATCCCAGGGTACAATCACTACAGAGAATTGTGTCAAACTGGAATCAAAGCAACCAAGTTTGAGGATTTCAATGACTGGATTCCAAACGAAGTAAACTTTCCAACTTCCCTGATGTCTTAATTAGTTCCTAAACACAATGCAAAACAACCAATAAAAATACTACAATTTGTTTTCCTGCTTTCAGATGATAGAGAAACTGAAACGCTTTTACGCTCATGTGGACGACGTGGATTTGTGGGTGGGTGGATTATCCGAGACTTCATTGCCTGGTTCTTTGGTCGGCCCGACATTTACTTGCATCATTGGAGATCAGTTCGCCCGTTCAAAACGAGGCGATAGATATTTTTACGACATTGGCAATCAACCTCATTCTTTTAATAAAGGTAATTAATTTAAACATCTAAATGTACACATTCATCATTATCACTCTTCCTTACACCATTTTAATGTTCCCTGTAAACTCAACATCACTGAATGTTTGCAGCTCAACTTGCTGAAATTAGGAAAGCAAGTTTCGCTAGAATTGTTTGCGACAACAGTGACAATTTGGATGCCATCCAACCTTCAGCTTTCCTGCTACCCGACTTCGATTTGTAAGTTGCCAGTTGTCAGCCTTCAGTAAATAAATGGCACAGTTCAGAAATATTATTGAATCTTAATAAACACTAAACGTTTCTGTTTTAGCAATTCTTTGGTGGACTGCCAACGAAGTACGCGAATTCCTCGAGTCGATCTACGTGCGTGGGCTAACGAGCCAACACCATAGTGTAATATTATGCTAATTAAATTGCTTTAATTATAGCTTCATTTCGAATTAAACTGGCTTTGCTGGTTCCACAAGTTCATAAAGTTTGATTATGTTTGTTAATCCGATTCTTTTTCTTACTATTCTGAATGATTTTTAAAAAATAATTTAAATGCGTAACAAATAAATTAAAATTCTAAGCCGAGCGCAATCGTCTTTGTGTAATATAATGCACTGTGAATGTGATTAATAATGTCAATGACAGACGAAGAAATATTAAGACTGCATTCAAATTCAAGAGTATGTAAGATACAGAATTCAGTATAAGTAAGATGCAAAAGATGCAAATTAAGAGCCTGAAGCAGCAGAGTAGATCACATGAAAGAAAGAATTCCTTTTGGATGCGATAAGTCGTTGACTGATCTTTGAGATCATAGCCAACATCTCACCAACAACGCAAGACCGTAACGTTATATGTACAAGACCTTTGTCTGGTGTGGTCAAACCTAACAAGTTACAGCTCAGAAAGTCATTTCATTTGGTGCATTCCTCTATTCCTTCTTTGAAAGGATCCTATGCAATGTTTCATTTAAGCAGTACCTAAAAAGCCGTCTTCGTCTTCTTCTGAGTTCTCAACATCGGACAAATACCAAACACAGACTTACTTGGCCAGTTCATCCTTTCTTATTGTATATGTCAAACAGCTTCGAGGGCAACTAAGTTCAATTTTCTCAAGATGATCACGTCGTGCCTGACAGGATTAAATGCTCTCCGAGTTGGACAACAATGGTTACATACTAGGAACGAACAACGTACGGTAATTCACCTTGTATACCACCAACAGCAATAACAATACAAATAATATTACAATGTGCAATTGGTGCACCTGATTGATGTGATGGCAAGTACGCCCATCTCTTTCCCTGCTCCTCTTCTTCTTCTTTAAAGTGTAATAGTACTTATAACACTTAAATTCTTAAATCAAACATTCTTGGGATCCTTATTCTTGTTAGTCAAGTTTGCCTGAGTCTGACAGGTCACTCAAATCACACGGTCCAAACAGAATGTGAATATGCCCTTTGACTTTGAGTCTATATGATCTTATACGATCATCATCTTATGCGACCAAAAAAACCAGATTACAGTTGTTCTCGCACACAATACCCAAATATCACAAAAAGATATTTCAACATGAGAAAATATGCCGTATACTTTCAGCGCAACTCCACATCATAATTTGCGATAATGTGTTCCACATGCAGCAACAAAACAACGGCACTCCTTTACGATCTCGTCATGTCAAAACCATCTTTACAAGCATTACAAATCAATTGACGCTTGATCATTCAAAACACCTACGTACTCAAACTAAAAAGCTTTATAATATCATCGTTACACGTTCTTTCCCTTTGCTTCAGCAATACTCTCAGATTTGTGTGGTGATATCTGATATCATGCCAATTATACCAAGTCGGTCATTAGTCATTACATGTTTGGTTGCGACGAGAAGCTCAAATAAGCTTGAAGAATGAAACCAATGAGACTGAACGAGAAAAGAGGAACTACCAAAGCGTGAACAACGTTAAATGATCAGTTTACAACAACAACACAAAAAATTGCGTGTCAGTGTCACACAACTGGAGCAGACGAAATCCAAAACAAGTCGTTTTTGCTTAAGCAGCTGAAGGAAACTTTATACGGACACCATATGACAAACTCCTTACATGCCATTATTGTAGTTGAGTCGTTGGTATCACATGTCATTTATTATTAGCCTGATTTGCTTTGATGATCCCGGGTTGTTACCACAAGAAAAAAAACCAACGTGTTTTCTTTATACTATAAAAACTGCATACCTATTGACCATTAATTTGCCTTCGGACATTTCAATTGACCATTTTTAACATTCCAAGTGTCCAAGTTACTTGTGTAAGAGTGACAATGACATTGAACTTCGCATACACAAAAGCCAAAAGCATTGAATGAAACGTTACAAGTTTGTACCGCAAAACTCAAGCTGTACAATTGTACAAAGTACAACTCTACTCTGTACAACATGGAATTGATTTGCTTTATTGATTTGACTACACAAACAAGGACAACAACCAAACCAACGGACTGAAAATATTAATCTATTGATCTATTAATCTTTAACATAATTATTCTCCAGTTAACATAATATAGTAAAAGCAAGAACATCAGTTGGCGTCGTCGACTGGCTCATTGCCGAAATATTCCAGTCGATTTGTTGTTGAGAAGAACAGAGAGAAGACTCACTCAAGTCACAAGGAGCACAAAAAAAACAATCTCCAGAATTCTCTGCGTCCAGCGACATGGCATGAAAAAAATTCTTTCGGGAGTGAGTGAGACAAGGAAAAAGTGCCTGAGGACTTTTATATGAGCACAACTGAACAGATGTCGAGTGTATTTTACCTTGTTTAGAAGAGACATTTACGAATCATTTTTGCGTGCAAAGACGCATTTTAAAGAGGCAATCCCATTCGTTATACTCATGTGCGCAATTCAAAAAGTCATATAATCAAAAAATCAAAAGTAATCAGTCGATTGGAGCAATAAAATTGATCGAGGTGGTTCGGGAAAAGACTAGATTCCAAATGTACTACAAAGTAGCGAATGAGAACAAAATGTTGAATGGTTAACGAATGTTTGTATAATAGTACATTATGAAAATGCTTGAGCCATGTGCTCTTGTTAACTCTCAAAAGCCGGTTAGGTATTATACATTTTAAGGTTTGGTTGGTCGCACTTACTGAACATTAACACAGTGACTGACTACTTGATTACTCAAGTGCGATTGTCATTGCCATTTTAAAATGAATAGACTTGTTGAGTTGTGCTTGTGCGGCAGAAAATGGTTGCTTTTCGATTGTCGTTTGTGAGAAGAGCAAACAAGCACAAAGACAGAAAAAAGAGTAAAAAAGATGTGCTAGTATGATGTAAATGAAATGAGCCAAGTTTCATTACATTTCATTGCCTTCAAGGTCAACCGCAAATTGTGGCCAGGGCAAGTAACCCATGCGATACGATGTATAATGCTGATTTCATGAAGTTTTATGTGATGCTATGTTACCTTTGCTCACAAGACACAACTTTTTGCTTACAATTTTGACTTACTAAAAGACGAGTTTCAAACAACGTAGTAGTACAAAATAAGAAGAGATGCAAATCCGGCTACTTTTATAACAAACACTTGTATTGGTGAGCTTAACTTAGTCAACGTTGTTGCAAATACTTGCAACCTGTTCATGAACTGTAGCACCCACTGCCAATTGCAGAAGGTCAATTTTTGCCAAAGACAAAGAAAACGCATGCTGACTGACCCTGATTTTCCAATAGGAATACGCTCAAGTCATCAAGTGTTCACACTTTTGCGAAAAAAACGAGTTATGCTTGAAATGCGACTTACGACATTACAATTAATTTTTGTTTGTCCTTACCTTATTGCTGCGTTCAATGTTTGATTTGCCATCCTTAGTATCCGGACAAGCATCTGTGTCTTTTTTTGGCGACTGTTTTTTTGCCAACTTTCCTATTCTAACTAGTGGAACATCTAATTTGATCACTGTAGTTTGCTCCTTTATTCTTTTATCCTCTGGTATAGGAAATGACGTTATTTTATAGTTGTTGGAAAGTTTTTCGGTATTTGAAAGCAATTTTGTCACTGATTCAGATGAGACTTTATCGTCCTGTTTCTTCGATTCACTTTCATCTTTTGAAATATTTAAAGTAGCACTACTTTCTTCTTTAACATTATTATTGCTCCTTTTGGAACCTCCAGTGGTTGACTTTTCGCTTTCATCATTAGTAGCAACCGTTCCCGGTACCGTGGAGGAATGCGACGTGTCTGTCGATTCATCCGGGCAATCCGGACCGTCAATTTCTTTTGACACTTCGGTTGCTGTTGCATTGTTTTCAGTCTGTGTTGACTCAAGTGGTGAACTGACATCGTCTTTTTTCAGTTTACTGGACGAAACGCTACGTCTTTCTCTGCCGTCTTTCCGAGGAGGTGAGTCACCACTTGACCCTCCAGTCCCAGTTGAACTGGGCTTGCTACCTGGAGTGTTGTCAACACTGGCACTTCCGTTTCCAGCGGACGCTGGAACTAGTCGATAATAAACTTCATCCACCAATTCAACGTGAGCACGTGATATTTCATAAAGTAACGACGTCCCAACTACAGTGTCAACAAAGGATTCCGGCACTTGGTCAGGATACGTAATCACATGTGAGTGCACAATGTACTCAACAATTTGAGTTAATGTCAAACCCGGTTTTGTGTTTTTGGATGGCACGGGATTCGAAGGATCTGTCTCCGTCAATTCTTTCATCACTTTAATGATACACTTGTGCATATCAAGATTGCTCGTTTCGCCATCACTCAAATTCAAAACACGCTCACACTTTTCCGGGCATTTGTAAGACACTTGACCTTTACTCAGAATCCGGAGGAGCAAACCTTTGCTCACCACTCGGTCCAAGTGTCTTTGCACTTGATCAATTTTCACATTAAACTGTATATTGTAAATCGGGGAGATGGGCGACTTTTTCGACAATTCATCCTGAGAATCCTTCTCAGCCAACAGTCGAACTGCATTGTAAATCCGATCCGCACTCGGTCTTTGTTTCTGACACCGGATTTTCTTGACCGCATCCTACTAGCCAAGTGTCAAACTGACTGTTCTCTTTCTCCTTCTCAAACATTATGTCACACATCACGCTTTGTATAATTTACACCTTACAAAACACAAAAAAATCATCGGATTGCATTCAACAACCCTTTCTATAAAAAAAAAAAAGAAAACACGGGGATATCCTTTTTCAACTGTTGTGTCACATTTTTAAAAAAATTCTTCAACGCTGGACACCTGTATGAAAAATACATAGTCACATCTTTTACAACTAACTTACATCTAACTACGTCACCAACTATAATCGTTCCATCTCACATCATGTCGTCATTCCTCACAACGTAAATAAATCTTTGTTTATCATCTTGTCAGCTGATCTCCGGTAAGGATTCTCATCATGACAATTTGATTTTCCAACTCATAACAAAACTCAGAAAGGTAAAATTCAAAATGCACTCACCTGTTTTAAAAAAAAGGCCTTGGGTGAAAGTAATATTTAAAAACTTATTGTTTGTGAAGTAAATTCCGCATAAAATGGCTTCTTCACCTGAAATGTAAGAGAGTTCACCTTGACTGGTTGGCGCGGACTGAAGTGCCTCAGTTGCCGTCCTCGTTTAGCAAAGCATAGGCAGCCAAAATGTAATTTCCCCAAATCATACTAAACAGAATGGGAAAAAGACGAGGAGAAAAAAGTCTTTTCTCATTTGCCTATTGCGTCTATGCCAGAGCATAACACACTCCCGCGCAGCCCACTACCATTTGACAAGAGGACTTTTGCAGAGTTCCAACATACTCATTGTGAATGAGTTGTAGGCTAAATTATCTGAAGAGTTGAGGCACCCCATCCCATTCCTTTTCCTCGGCACCCTCTCCAAAAAATACTAGACTCACTCCGCTTTAAATGGCCCATTACTTCACTTTTGGATTCCGTCTGGAAATGTGGAAAGTGGAAATCCAATTGGGATCCCGAGGCACAGCCAGGTCCACCTTTGGACTCAACGTTCGCTTACAAACCGACCATCAAAGCACATCTTCTGTAATCTCTTGTGACAAAAATGACAAAAGAGCGACACTGACTTTCTTCCCTTTCCCAATTCGGACCCTTTGTCTCAACGTTCCTACGTTCCGTTCCTTTTATTGACCTTCAACCAAAAACGTAAAGTTCATTTTCATAATTCTCATCATTAACTCACAGACAAAACTCATAGATTTGTGGAAGAGTGAGCCTGTGAACCTGAGAAACAATTTGCAACGCTGCCATTATAATTTTGCAAGAATTCATATCATGGGAATTAGCGAGACGCATAAGTTCATAAACGAGTATTGTTAACGTGTGACAGCATTTGGCAAGGCCGGTATTCCACATTTCCTTTCTGTCTTATCTCAATTTAACAATTTGCAACGCTGCCATTATAATTTTGCAAGAAGAATTCATATCATGGGAATTAGCGAGACGCATAAGTTCATAAACGAGTATTGTTAACGTGTGACAGCATTTGGCAAGGCCGGTATTCCACATTTCCTTTCTGTCTTATCTCAATTGCTCATCAGTAAACTCCAGTTTGCAAAAATGAAATGCGTATAGAAGGTATGAAGCAAGCACCTTTGCTGGAAAGCTACAAAAGCAATTCGAATTCAGTGAGACGCTCAAAGTGAAGCCGCAGAAAGAAATGGCAAAAAGGTTGTAAGGTACGAATGAGAATGTGAGAGTGCGAATGCAAATTAAGCTTTACATGAAATGCCACGATGAGCCGGTTACGTTCGGAAACAAGATGATTGCTATTTTATAAAGTGGCAACTAATTTATGTATCCTTTTGATGTTATCTAGCTTAAGCTTTACATGAAATGCCACGATGAGCCGGTTACGTTCGGAAACAAGATGATTGCTATTTTATAAAGTGGCAACTAATTTATGTATCCTTTTGATGTTATCTAACGTTGTTACATTATTCGTTTGTTGGAGCCATTCCAGAAAGGTTTTGCTCAGGCGTTCCAAAAATTATTGAGTCTATACACTTTTGTACCTCATTTGTGTACATGGAGCTCTTAAATGTCATAATAATCATGACCACTGCAAAATTAGCCGTTAACTACGATTTTGAAAGCATAGAATCCCGTCTGGCTTTGAACAATGCACAACATGCAACCTGAAAAACTAACTTCATGAAAGTGAAAATTCGGAGAAAGTTAAAGCCGTTCCACGCCGTTAGATTTTATTTATTTATTGGTATTTATTAAAACTTTTATTATTAATTTAGTTTATAATTTCCGCTTATAACGTTAAACGTTTACAACAGAAAGTGAAAACCATTACGACACCGTTCGTGTCGAATTCGATGAAAGTGGCCGATTGACATGCTCGAGCGTCCCTAATTTTGGTTGATTAATCGATGCGGGTGCGCTAGCAACCATTGATAAGGGCCAAACATTAGCCGAACCATTGATTTTTGTCACATGAAACGTTGTGGTGAAAGTTGTTCATGTTTTGGATCGCGTTAGCTCTTGAAAATTGATGTGAGTCAGGTTCATTATTTTAAATATATTAGGAGTTTCTGACAATGTGATCTAATAGATCTTGTTTATGTTTAGCATTAATGGCAGAAGTTCGTTCAAGTGTCGAAAGAGAAAGTCGAGACAAAGAAGAGCATCGAGCTTCATTGGGGACTTCCCTTCTTCGCAAAAAGGAACGAGAAGTGAAAGCAAAGAAAGCAGTAGAAATAGAAGTGGAACAGCATACGGGTGCTTTATCCAAAGTATCAGCCAGAGTGTTTGCGGACAAGGGATTTCAAATTCGTCCAAAATTTTTAGAAAAATTCAGTCATTCTAAAGTAGAAGGGATTATTCAGACTGTGCTCGATGACTTTTTCCGAGGAAGCGGAGATGACGAAAGAAAATCTTACGACTCAAGTAAATCTGAAGAATGGGCCACACAGTTGAGTAAAGTGCTTCGAGAAAAGGTTAAAGATTTGAAGTATCCTAGGTACAAAATAGTCTGTACGGTCACACTCGGAGAGCAAACCGGAGCTGGAATTCATATTGGAATGAAGTCGCAATGGGATGCAGACACGGATGTCTATTCGACATATACTTACATGACGGTAATTAAGTATGCAGTTTCAGGGTTCTATTAAAATTCGGATTGTATGAAATCTCATTGAATGTTTTTCTTCCAGGATAATCTATTCTGTACTGCAACAGTGTTCGGGATCTATTACTACTGATGAATTTATGAACAAGATTGGTGCAACACTGCCTTTATCTCCGACCGACGACTTTTAGTATTTCAAGCAATCGAATAGACAAATTGACAATCCGTACTGAAGGTTGTTCTGTTTAATAATTTAGGATTAATAAAATCGTACGTACATTTACAAAGGCAAAATGACAATACAATTTTAATTACATAGAAAGGACTAAACTACGTTACATTATTATAAACGCTTATAACGTAATCACAAATCAACGAATCGTCGTAGACGATTTATACGTAGAGATTTAGAGAAATATTTAGCAATTCCCAAAGGCATTATTGATGTTTCAATTTTCATCATGGCACAATAAAATGAGAAAGTTATCCAATCGCAATGGAATCACCATAATTTATAATATAGGTTACCGGTTACGAATTTTAGGTTTCTTTACGTGTAGTTTCTTTGCCTTATGAATTGAAGAGAGGAAAATTTGTAGCAGTAGGATTTGATTAGATTAAAAAGATAACAATAACAATAAAAAGTGCAAACTACTCTTAATATGTATTTTAAAACTTATTAGGATTATACTCTTTATCTTTACACATACTAAAAAGCTGAATGTAAATGTACAGATACACACAAATTATAATAACATTGATATTTTGTTGCGGAACTTTTGTGCTGTAAGTTACAGATTTTCTACAATACACAAAGTATTTGTGAACCCGGTTTTCATTGCTGTGATATTTAGTAATAATCACTAATCCGACTGGATGCCCTTCACGCTTCACTTACTCTCTGAAGGGGTTTGATTCTCCATATTCCTTTGAATCCAACCTGCAAGATCCAAGTTTTCTTGTTCCCAATGCCTAATCCATGGGTGATTCATTAAGGTGTTAAGGTCTGCCCGACACGTGGGGTCTTTTTGCAGACAACGAGTCACGACGTCTTCAAACTGGGCAGTGAATTGCCCATGTGGGAGCTCCGGTGGAGGCTCGTTTACAATGTAGTTTAAAAGTTCAAAAATTGCCATTCCGGCAGCAGCAGCTGTAAGATAGTCATTTTCAAAATTATATATCAGATATCATTCACCCTTGAGATTGCGACTCATTGATAAACAATCGATTTATTCGGGTCTTACACTTGGATCCGTTGGAATGGTGTGGCGGAGGAATCAATTCAAGTAAACTTAGTCCTAACGACCATATATCACTTGCTACCGAATAATGAGTTCCCTGTAATCGTTCCGGCTGCAAGTCAAGTTAATGCATGTCATTAAAATTCTATTAATATGAAAATAAGGCGTTTAAGCCAATGTATCATCAATATCATCAACTTACAGACATGTACGATCGAGTGCCCACAAAAGAATTCGCCATTGAATCAATAAGTTGACCCGAGACACCGAAATCACATAGCTTTATTTCGCCTCTTGAGTTGACCAGTATATTTGATGGTTTAACGTCCCTAAATAAAAACATTTGGTATATGAAATGAGACAGGATTCACAAAATACACAGGTTGTTATTATGTCGCTTTCGAGTCGGAGACTACATTTTGAAATTCGAATAGTAATAAAATAGATTAGGAACCTGTGAATTATGTTATGTTTTGTCTCTGAGGTAAGCCAGGCCCTTCAACACAGCCGCAGTGATCTTTCCGAGAATGTTCTCCGGGATCTTTTCGCATCTTTTGAGAACTAGATCTAACGATCCAGCATCCATGTACTCCATGCAAATTGAAATCTCACCATCAGAATAAAAAGATCCGTAGAAGCCCACGATGAAAGGAGAATTGCATTCATGTAACACCTTCAACTCTCGCACAATCTGCTTTTTCACTGCCGGTTTTACTTCTAAATGAATCATCTACAAAAAGACAACAGAGGAACAGAACTCATGAAATGCTCATTGTCACAATGTAATGAATGACTGATGATGCCAATGGACAATTTCGGTGGTAATTGGAAATGTCCCAGTGAAATTACCTTTCTGGCCATGATGAGCCCAGTAGGCTTGTGAAGCACTTTGGCCACAACTCCTCCATTCCCTGCACCCAGTTCACCTAGTTTTTCAAAATCTTCTTCTATCAATTCTCCAACTTTTAATTTCTGACACAAGAAAAATCTCATTCTTTGTTTCTGTTGGTCATCTAATTCCAATTCTGAAAGTCTAGACTCCAAAATTTCCATTGAGGCAGTTCTATAGTTTCAAAAAAGTAAACAATTTCCTGTTAAACAATATTGTTTTAAAATACAAAAATGCAATGTATCGAACAGTCTATATGTCCTTTGACAGACACATTTCACGTTATATGCGATGCGACTGACAGTTTTTATAGTATTCAAATATTTACACTGACATTACTAACGCTGACATCATTGTAAATATTGATTGTCGCAAGAACGCTTTCATATCTTGAAACTTTTAAAAGTATTATTTTATTTTTATTGATTTTTGATTCTTGAATGTTAACGATAAATCCTGACACCGTTTAACAATTTTGTACTTGACATGTATAATATGAATAGCTTAAATAAGCGTTCAAGGTAAAATTGATGTTGTTTGTTTGTGTAGAGTATAGTAAATTCAATTGAATTTCGAAACAAATTATTGAAATTGTTAAATAAACTATCAGTGTTTAGAATCTTACTCATTAGGGTCACGAGGTGACGGTGGTTCCACGCTTCCATTTGCATTGGTGGACGCCTTGGGCAATGTCAAATTCAATTTATTTTTCGACATGACAGTTGACAAAGCAATGACAGATTTTTATAGAACACAAACTCCAACAATTAAGTCCACTCTCCACTAGTCAACTTTTCGAACAGTTATTTGCAATTTTATACCTCTGTATTTCTAAAATTCGATTAAACTTGAATTGACAGCTTAAACAGCCGAGTTTTAGCAACAAGTCAAATTCGCAAGTGTATAAAACGCCCAAAAAACCCTAGAAAGTAGGAATGAATAGAAGATTGAGATTTCGTGTGGTCGCACCTGCTGCGGCTGGCTCTCCGGCCATTCTGACTGACGTCAAAGTTTAGGAGCAAAAGAGTGCCACATTTGAATCTCATTCGAGTCTGCATAATCAAACAGAAAGGTTTCGTTCGTCTTCCACTTGACCGGTGAGGTGACCGGAAGTTTGGTGTTTTTGTGTCGAAAGGTCATTTCGAAAGGTCGACGTTGTCACTGTCACTGGACTTTCTCTCGTCTCAGGTAGAGTAAGAACCGGTTAAAAGTCAGAACCTGTGCGATTTGCAAACCTGTCACTTAATTGACACTTTTTGCATAATATTGGTATGACATTTTCAAAAATACATTTGTGTTTTGTACTTTTTTGTACTAGATTAACAACTAAATAGATCGATAGATGATAGATCTGCCAAGAAAATTTTGAAGAAATGGAAATGGAAACATCAAGTTCAGACAACGGTGGTCCGCCAATTCCTCCAGAACGCTGGAATCACCTTCGAAAATTATTGGAACGAAAAGGACCATTTTGTAATGAGCAGTTTGAAGCGTCACCGAAGATATTGAATTTCTTGCTCAAAGATGCTCGAATTTTGGTCGTGGGAGCAGGCGGACTTGGTTGTGAATTGTTGAAAAATTTGGCACTCATGGGTTTTGGTGAGATAGATGTCATTGATATGGACACCATTGACATTTCCAATTTGAATCGGCAGTTCCTCTTCCGAATGTCGGATGTTGGCAAGTCAAAGGCGGAATGTGCTGCTGAGTTTATTAACAAGCGTGTTCAAGGAGCTAAAGTGGTTCCGTCAGTGCAATACCAAGATTGAATATGAAAGTGAAATTGTATTGAATGATTTTTATTGATTCATTCATTTCCCTGTTTTTGTCATGGAGTACATGGATGCTGGATCGTTAGATCTAGTTCTCAAAAGATGCGAAAAGATCCCGGAGAACATTCTCGGAAAGATCACTGCGGCTGTGTTGAAGGGCCTGGCTTACCTCAGTGCAATACCAAGATTGAATATGAAAGTGAAATTGTATTGAATGATTTTTATTGATTCATTCATTTCCCTGTTTTTGTTTTGATTAGACATCACTTTCGGATTCAGGACAAGGATGAGTCGTTCTATAAGCAATTTCATATTGTTATATGCGGGTTGGATAGCGTAACTGCTCGTCGATGGTTGAATTCCATGTTGTGCAATTTGATCGATCCTGAAGATCCAACTTCTACTATCCCGTTGATTGACGGTGGTACAGAAGCTTTCAAGGGTCATGCCAGGGTTATTTTGCCAAAAATGAATGCATGTATCGAATGCACGTTGGATTTGTTCCCTCCTCAGGTGAATATTGGGCTATTCTGCTATTCAGTATGATCCTGATCATGCGATCATGTTGTGCGATATGGGAATTGCGTAATACGTATACGTATACCTTTGTTTCGTAGGTGAACTACCCGTTGTGCACAATCGCATCGACTCCAAGATTGCCAGAACATTGCATTGAATATGTCCGACTTTTGCAGTGGTCTAAGGAAAACCCATTCGATGCACCGATTGATGGGGACGACCCAAATCATATTAACTGGGTGTACGAGAAGGCATGTGAACGTGCCGCTGAATTTGGTACTTTCTATTTCTTGATGCGTCAAGATTCTTTGAATTAATGTTGACTGGTTTACAGTGTTGTCTCTTTTGTACGGTTTTAGGCATCACAGGAATCACTTACCGTCTCACACAAGGAGTTATAAAACACATCACTCCAGCTGTAGCGTCTACGAATGCTGTCATCGCAGCTTCCTTGGTCACTGAAGCGTTCAAATTGGCCACGTCTTGCTGTAATTCCATGGACAATTATATGGTGTTCAATGATGCGTGTGGTATTTACACTTTTGTGTATTCGGCAGAGAGAAAGGTATAAATGGAATGGATTGTTTCTTTAGCACACGCATGCTGGATTATGTGACACATTCCACTTTATACTTTATACATGAATATCTGTTTTAGGATGATTGTTTCACGTGCGCTGCAAAGACCGTCAAAATAGAATTATCTAAAAATATGACTGTAAACGAACTAATTGAGATGTTTAAGGAGGATCCAACATACCAAATGAAAGATCCAAACTTGACGGCGACGGTGGATGGAAGACCCAAAACATTGTTTATAAAAAATATTGCGGCAACTGCAGCTAATCTTGACAAATCGCTGTTTGGTATGCAATTTAGAAAATTACGTAATTTCGAATGCTTATAAATGACTATATAATTCTAACATTTTATTTTTAAGATCTGGGTCTTCGGGATAAGGTTGAAATTTTTGTCGCGGATGAAACAATACCAAACACTGTTTCGTTTATCGTCAACTTCAGTGATGCTTGAGTCCAAGTGAATCCTCCGAACCATTTGTACTAACTTGTGTGAATGTGAATTGATGAACTCTGTTTGCTACTATTCCTACAATAAATCTTAAATTGCAGTCTTGCAATCAAAAGGATAGTATACAATTTAATGTTCTTTATTGTCTCTGACTCTGACATTACAACATATGAAAACGCTAAACGTCTGACTACAAATCTTAGAACAAATTAGTGGATTGACTGAGCTACGAAGCGGAAGGATCTTTGAACAGAACATCCTTCTCGAACATTCGTGCAGAAATAAGTGAGTTGAAGCCGAAACTGATTTCATCCAGATTCAAAGTATCGATCGGATGTTTAATTTCTTTAACTTTTCTGGATTTGGTCTGAGGAGTGTCCACAATTGGTTGAATAACCAAATAGTCATTCTTGAGTGCTTCCAGACGCTTTTTTGTGTCTTCAATTTCTGTGCTCACAGAACATGGCAAATTGAATGTTTCTTCCTCTATCTTAATTTCCTCGAGAGCAGCCAATTTCTCTTCTAAAAACGGAACTTTTTGAGCTTCCAGTTCCTGTTTGTACTCGTTCATTTTCTGTTGTCTCAATGCATGACAGTGCATGTTCACTAAAATCCGAAGGGACATTTTCCTCTCAATCCTCCATTTCCTGTTTGGATAATACATCAAATCACATTAAATGATCTTTACTTCGTTACCAAATTCTTAATTAAAAATGGTAATCTCACTCTTGTTTTAACTTACATGATATTCGGTCTGTACAGAATAGACAGCTCTTCCAGAAGCCATTCAAACCGTTTGTAATCACTATTCCTCAGTATGGTCAAATACTGTTTCCGTTTGTCTATCAGCTCTTTAACAGTTTTTCGAAGATGCCCACGAGTTTTCCGAGGGAATTTGAGTTGTAGAAAATATTCAATATTTTGAAGCTGTGCTACTATATTTCGAATCTTGACCGTGAGTCTAGCAACTACAACCAAAAGAACCACATTTAATAAACCCAATCAAACAATAAGCTGCTGCATTTAATCAAAAATTCGTAAATTCACTAACTTTTGACTTCCCATGAATTCGTGTCGAAATCATGTCGCCGAATTTTTTGAACAGTATCATTCAGAACACATTTCACTGCTTCATTACGTGGCATGAATTCCACAGTGAACAGTCTCCGAAATTCTTCTGGTACTCTGTTCCAAATCAAACCATAATTTAATATCTAATATTAAGACAATTTACTAAATTCATTTAATAAAATGAACTTACTGTTCGTTTATTTCCGCCTCGAAATCCCTGTATTCGTATTTTAGCCATGTCGGATCAATTTCCTCGATTGCTTTGAGGTCACCGGAACTTTGAGGATCCCACGGTTTCACTTTATCAGGTCTCGTCCATTTAATGATATTGTGAAACTCGTGATTAATGTGGATATATCCAGTTCGAAATGCAGAAGTGGACAATGCTCGTCTTACGAACAAACTCGCTAACATTTTCGTTAACTATTTCACCAACTACGATTAATTTAAATGTGTACTGTCGACGCCTGGAAAATCCCGTTTGAACTGCGGGATGGGATTTTGAAGGAAAGTGCGCGTTCTGCTTGTACCTCATTCAGCCAAAAACCCGTTGTTCGCGTTCGCGTACGCGTCTTATGGCTTTTTGATTGATCTTCTGAGTTCTGATCCATGTTTGATCAATTTTTTGAATAAACAAAGTCTGACTAACCATTTTGACGCTTGGATTTTGCAATTATTACAAAATTCATTAGTTTTTTTAAAAAAAAAATGGATACAAAACGCCAAGAATTGTGGGAAGTAGTTCGCCGAGCTTTGAGAGGCAACTTTTTCCGAATCGTCACTGCAAAGCAATTAGACAAAGAAAGAACATCATTACCTTTAAAAGACCAAGTAAATTTTTGCCCATCAGCCGAAATTGAAAAATATTTAAAACAATTGTCAGAATTGGATGCAGAGTTGCAAAGGGAAAAGGAGATTTATGCCAGGAAACAAGAATGAATTTGCCCTACGGTGGGAGCAAGCTAGTCAAAGGTCAAATGCATTGGCACAAGCATTGGAAAAGTTTGATCGGTTGTACATTGCCTGTTTAAAAAAGAGAAAGCAGAATGAGGTAAAAACCGCTAAAGAAATGGCACTTGTAGAAGAAAAAAGGATGGAAGTGAGTCGACTAACTAAGGAAGTTGATCGATTAGAAAAACTTAAGGTGGAACTGGGCGTTAGGTTAGACAATTCCAGGGTATTTCGAGAGTACTTGGTTTCAGTCAAGAAGGAAAGTGAAGGTGAATTCCAACGTACTAAAGAGGTCACGGATCGGTGTGAATTGTTGAGGGAAGCTCATGCTCGACTATTACATCGACATTTGAATTCGAGTGAAAGGGTTTATGACGAGGAAACTGAGCTTCATAATCTCAAAGAGGTTTGTGGCAATTGCGACAATGATAATTACTAACGATAACAAATGTTTTGGAGAACTAAGTATAGTCATTCTTTTTGATGTTTCATAATCTAGAAAGCCCAAACTCTGGAAGTGGCATCTTGTCTGTACATTGACGAGATGAAAGCCTACAAAGAAAAGCTTGAACATGAAAATGTGACGAGTGAGGAATTGTTGTCCCAAGCTAAGGAAATCGCCAGTACCAATTTTGTATCAGTGAGTCAAACTGTCACAGCCGTGTACAATCTTTATGTCCTTCTTTGTTATCAGATGAAACAGCCAATTGAGGTAAAAGTTCCAATTAACGGCTGATTCTGTTTATGATTGATTTTGATCATTGATCAGACCACTGGATTCTTTAACTGAGATCTTAAGAGTTGTAATCAATAATATTCATTCCCCAATTAAAAATCAGTTGGAGCAAACATCGTACAAGGCGCAGTTGAAATTCATCAAAAAATATTTGGGAGAAATGGTCAAAGTGACTGAGCGTGTGCATACTGCATTGGAAACGACTTCTGACATCGTCGCTCCGTCTGTAACTCTGAGAAAGAAGAAGGACATTACGGTCGTACGACGACGAAAGAAGCGACCCAAAGTGACAATGCACCGACGTTGTAGTTACGATGACAAGGATGGAACTGACGATGGTGTCAAGACAGGAGGTCCTCTGAAAAGTCCAAGTCCCTCAGCTAAGGACGAAGAAGCGAACGCACTTGAAAAAGCGATTACCGAAAATCATGCGGGTGAAAATAATGTGAAAGCTGTAAATGGAAAGGGTTCTCATCCCCAAGAACGTGTGAGATTCAGTTTGTCGGTAGGACAATAGGAAACCCTCCCGTAGTAAACTTATAGTAGAAACTCATGACTGCCATGACCTCATGACCCTTTGTGTTTTGTAACGTTTATTATTGCAGTTGTTTGAATGTATACATAATGTTTTTTGTGTGTAAAGCATTTTTCTAAATAAACATTTCATTAAAATCGTTTTGATCGTGGCAGATATGTGAAGTTTACTGTGGCTTGCAGAACGAATATCCCGCACTGTCAGCAGATTCTGGCATCAAAACGTCAGCATGAGAAGATGAATTCTTAGTAGACTCAATTTCATTCGTGTTCTCATCTTCTAGTACCTCAGAGCCCGGAAAAGCACCAGAAGTATCTTGAGAACGAAATAATTCTATGATTTGTTGATTGTCATGTTCCTGAGTGAATATAACTGTGTCTGATGTAGTACTTTCCCATTCAGCCAGTCCTCGACTTGATAATCGGGTATTTACAGAAATCACTCGAATCCTTACTAGAGATTTTACTTTCACCAAAGAGGAAAAGAAATTCGTCTTCGTTAAATCGAATTTCGGTTTAGAAACACGGACAGGACCATCGTTAGGACGAGAAATAGGCTGAGGAGGCACGGTGACTCTTGGAATGTGAATGTCAGCGTATTTCAAACGCTTCAACACACTAACGTGCGATGCACCAATTTGTAACCAAACGGATAACGTCATGGAACAGTATTGAATCGAAGGTGGTAACGGATTTTTCGGTCTTTGAACAAAGAATCCGATGACATCAAGGCTTAGGAGTGACAGGCGAGTGCAACACGTAATGGGTTCCAAATCCAGGTTGTACAGTGACTGTGTGCATGGATCCTTCGCGATTTCTCCTACAGCGCGACCAAGAAATTCATACGGTTTCGCATGAACACACAAAGAGACGAGCGTATTTGCAGATCGAACAATTGCTGCCGATAGACTACTCCAGATGGTAATATGTGCAAAGTTTATTTTGATCTTTGTAAGACCAGGTTGGTATTTGAAAATGGGAAGCCAGGTGAATGGTAATGGTTCATAGAGGAAACCTTGGATGGATTCCAGTAAGATGTTGTTGCACGGAATTCTTTGGGGTTGGGTTAACGGAGGGAGGATTTTCATAACGACTGTGTCTTGAGCAGGACCAAACCATATCACTTTCAATGACTTTTTGACCTTCTGGAGAAAGCTTCCAAGTCCTGAAACTCTGAGATCAACAACTGAGCGACATGTCATAGACTCTCCGAATGGAATGTAGTGCAACTGTCTCCATTCGCCAGTCAGATTGAGATGCTCTATGTTGGCGCAATTTATATGGGACAAGAATCCAAACAGTTGTTGCAGAACTGAAATCATGAATCCAATGGGAATGAAACGCAAAACAACAGGATGTGGAAACTTCACACGTACTTCTTTAAGCTTTTCTAAAACCACTTGATTTTCAGGTTTGTCCATAAAATCAAATAGTTCTGATACTTCTTTATCCGATTGCTTCATACAGCGGAAACCATAGAATGACATGTATTGGACATTAGGACATCGTTTACAGATTTCATAAAGATCCTTGAAGTCCAGAATACCAGTTTGTTCCAAGTTGACAATGTCATCATTGAAATAATCATCCTTGTTCACTTCCCGGGTGAGCATGACGTTTCTCCCATTATTATTCATGTCTGAGGTCTTGATGAACATCCTGGTTGCCAGCTTAATGTCCATGTCAATGTCATCGTCATTCTCAACTTCTTCTGGGAAGATTGGCTAAAGCAATTCAAATCAGTCAATCAAAACATGCTCAATACGAATGTGTAAAGTAGTTCCCTCCCGTAACTACACTAAATCATTTAATAGCCCATCTTACATCAATTTTGTCCCAAGGACAATAGTCTTCATCACAACAATCTGACATCTTTCGTTTTAATGATGTAGTACTTTGTACCATTTGCATGGAAAGTATCTTGTTTCCAGCCGTTTCAAACTGAAGTGTCACGAGTCTCACGAGTCTCAAAAGCCCAAATTATTATGCAACGTTACAGTTACCTTGTCAATTCAAAACCTTCAAATCTCATCTCTCATCAACTCATCATGCATGCGCCACTGTCAATGTCAATGTCGTGTCTCATGGACGTAGACATCGTGTAAGTAAAGTACCTTTAAAAGGACTCGACTTTCACAGTACACACGTTACAAACGGAAACGTTACAGTCTTTACATTTTACATTCGTCAAGTCATTCATCATCCGCGCATCAGACTGGGAATAATGGAAACTTTTCTTAACAATGAACTTCAACCATTTTGTGAGTCTCAATGGAATGGAACCAAAGTCGTCGGTGTTCTTCAGGATCTCAGCGTAAGAAAAATTAAGATTATTACCTCTAATCCATGCCATTCCCAAATCTTATAGAGTTTAATTTGCTGTATCCTTTCATGCAGGATCCAGACGATTATGTTTGGAGTGTCATTTCAAAGACACCAAACGCCGATGGAACTTTGGTCTTTGATTACGGATTTGAAGTGGAAGTCTACCGTTTTCTTCGCGACTCCTTCAATTTTACGTCAGCTTTCTCCTAATTTAAACTAATTTTAACTAATATCATAGAATTCAAGGATTTTGAAAAGGAAGGAATGCACATTTGACTGTAAATTGTACATTATTGCTCTATAGCGAAGCGGCAGTTTACGGAACGGGGTACATTAACGTAACGGATGGAATCTTGCTCGGAATGGCAGGACAGTTGGAACGTGGGGAAGCTGACATCATCATTGCATCTTCAGAATTATTGGATTACAGAGTGAAAGCGTTGACACCTCTTCAACCAACGTATCACACCATGTAAAAAATTCAGAAACACGAAATTGAGCAGCGAAAGTGAAAGTGAGTGAAAGTGCAGCGATTATCTATAATTATTCTCATTAATTACTTGTTAATTAGAATGTGGGCATTTTTCCATCAACCGTCATCAACTTCACTCAAGGATTTGTACTTGGACAGTTTCACGAGCAGTGTTTGGTTTGCATTGCTGCTCACTTGGTTTTTCCTGATTGCTTCTTTCACGATCATTAATCAAATGAAGCACAGGTTCAAAGCGTCCATGAAAACTGATCTTAAAAGGAATGCTAAGGATGAAATGATTAGCATATGCGATTTACTCAGTTGTGCAATAGGCACAACGTGTCAACAGGGTTGCTTTCTCTACTCGTCCAATCTTGGTGGACCATTACGACTCGTTTTCATCACAGGAATACTTCTATGCGTCATCGTTTATAGTTCCTACACTGCGGTTTTTGTAACTTTTTTTTCATTTAAAGTTGATGCTGTCAAATCTCTGTCGGATATCACAGGAGATCTTTTCCAAGTGTACAGGCATGAGTACACTTTCGACACTGAGCGTGTCGTTCATGTATATAAGACAAACATATTATCTAATCATTTAATTGATTTAAAGATTGTAATGTGTATTATAATAGTACATTTTGAACTGTTTCTTGTAGCAAATGGAAGACATCCGTGCTATACCATCAGTGCCAGATGAACAAAGAACGAGAAATACGATTGATATTTTCCCTGACCTCATTCAAGGGGGAATAGCATATTTGGCTATTGAAGATACATTCTACCCGGTATTTCAACAGATGAAGAAAAATAATGTGGACGCGTACCGAATTCATGATGTATTTTGTAATCGATTGTCAAAAGTAAGAGCAAGTGAGCGTTCCATCACAAGCGGGATGTGGCTCAAGAAAAATTCCAAGTACAAAGAATGTTTCAATAGAAAGTATAACTAATAATGGAACTTTACATCTTTATTTTTAGAAAACAGAGCTACTTTTTAAAAAAAGTTGTCGTAATTTTGTGTAGAATTGCCTTAATGTATGAAAATGGAATCATCTTCAGGAACATGAAAACTTACATCACCGACACTTCATTTCGATGCATCCCAAATGTAGTTCATCAGAGACCTGCGAATCTTTCAAATACAATGACTGCATTCTTCGCCATGTGCGGAGGCGTGATTCTGAGTCTATGTGTCTTTGTTGGAGAACGATGGATTTCTAAAATGAAAATGTTGGATCCGAATCCAAGTCTCTACCCGGATTTCAATTTCAACGGTCACTTATAGACTTGTAGACGGCTTTTTCAGTAAGCAGGTTTGCAAAAAGTTGGTCTCTTCTGTTCGGGATTCAACCTCCAGAAATGGATTGGTTCATTGCTTCTTGAAACTGAGTTTT